>SZWC01005099.1:53406-72535 GCA_023375785.1 Penium margaritaceum | reverse complement strand
ACCGAACGCGACTTGAGGTCGCGACTTGAGGTCGTGATTGACGACATCGCAGCCCGTCTGAGAGACGTGGCTCGATTCGTATCCCTCTACGTGGTTCTTTGCGCCACCGGGATCGAGTGTACAGGACTATCACCCACGCTAAGCTCTCAACATGAGCTACGCAGTGTTCCCATGGGCATGGCCAGCACCGTGGTCTACGCCTGAGCCTCAGCCGTGGCAGCCGCCACAGGCACATTGGTCGATGCAGCCGCGGCACGTGCCCCAGTTGGATCCAGGGTTTTCGTGTTACTACTGTCGAGATAGGCAGCACGGCTGGCGCCAGTGTCGCCAGCGCCCTGCTGGGTGGCGACCGCCTTGGTAACGGTCCCGCCCTACTCCACCATCCGCCTCCGATACATCACCTCATACAGTCGCGCCCCTCAGTGGAGCTATGGCAGTGGTGTACGCCGAGCTCCAGGGTCTGAAGCGCATGGTGCAACAGCTCATAGACCATGTGATCTCTGAGCGGGCGGTTGCCACCGTGCCGCTTCACACACACTCGTCTTCCTTCTCGCCATCCTCACCTCCGTCGGTGTCATCACCCGACGGTGCCACGCCTCCCGACCTTAGCTCTACATCTGACACCCTACGCTCTGTGCTGGAGGCAGTTGGAGTCATCCCAACCAGTGACCCCTCTACTTCTGGGGTAGTCTCTTCGGCTCGCCATCGTCGTTCTCGGGCTCGGCACGCGAGGCGGCAGATAGCAAGTTTGTCGAGACATGTGCAGGAGGCAGCAGCAGACGCAGCAGCAGCAGACGTCACCACGGAGCTAACTCCGTCCTCCCCAGTTGCAAAGTTGGTGCGGCACCCCTTCGCAGCTTCTACCGGTGCGTCGGTCGAGGGGGGGATGGAGTGTCCGTCGACGACCACAGGCGAGTGCATGAGGGATGCGACAGACGGTGCTTCACAACAGGGCGCTCTCAGTGAGGAAGAGCCATCCGACGATTGGTCTGACGCGCAGTTGGAGGCAGGCATGGAGATGGAGACTACAGTTGACGTAGAAGAGACCACAGAGGCAGGTGGGGCAGTACCAGTGGATGAGGCAGTAGTAGCAGTAGCGGTGTCAGCCGGCACATGTGGAGCAGACGTCCGTTCCGCTACATTGGTGACCAGTGGAGTGTCGCCAGACGTCCAGGCAGTGGGCATGTCGGCAGCCATCGACGTCGTGACAGTAGCATCAGTTGCAGTCACTGCTACTGACGGGACGTTGGCAGTAGACGCGGCTCTGGGAGGAGTCTCAGGTGACGAGATCCCCTCGTCTCCTATCCACGGATTGGTCTGCCGAGTCCCCACAGCTCCTGCCGAGGTGCCAGTCGTGGGGGGGGAGGTGTGTCCGCTGACGACTGCGGCGGAGCTCGGCATTGCTGATGCGACTGCTCTACAGCGCAGGATGATTGAGGCGGATGATGCCACACAGCGAACTCACCTAGCGGAGAGTTCAGCAGGGGGAGACATTCGCTGTGACGGAGACTCTGCGTCAGAGGAGGATTGGTCCGATGCTGAGTCAGAGTCGAGGATGGAGTTGATGATTGTTGATGTTTTGGCGGATGACGTGACTACGGCCAATGCCGGAGCTGCGCCCGACGATGCGCACGCTCCTGCATTAGCTGGTGTGGAGGCAGTTGCCATGTTGCCAAGAGCAGCAGCAGGAGGAGCAGGTGATACAGATGTTGATGCTTGGCCCATAGCAGACGCCCACGTGGTTTTGGCAGATAGTGCTGGGCAGCAGGAGGAGGTGACTGACTGCCAGGACGAGGCAGACCTCCTCGGTGAGGACCAGTCGTCCGTCGTGGAGCGGTCGGACGCAGGGTCGGAGGCAGACATAGAGGCCCAGTACGCTGCTGTTCTTGCATTAGCCACGGCTAGAGCACGCGATAGCCTCTCGATGAGAGCAGACGTCCGCGTGTGAGACATGGAGGATGCAGAGCGAGCTGCAGACATCCGACACCTCGCTACCCTCACCGGTGCCGTTGACACCACGGCGGCTCCAACCGATGACATAGCTACGCTTGACCGAGCTCCAGTTCCTGTACCCGAGCGCCTACGCTCCACGGTCGATGAGCATGAGGCAGTGGTGGCTCGAGCGGAGGCGTACGTGCAGAGTCTCATGGCCGAGCTCCGAGAGGCCAGCAGCCGTTGGTACACTACAGATGCTTCTGCACGACAGGTTGCTGAGATGTGCATGGAGGATGTGCACACCCGTCTCGAGGCTGCGGAGTGGTCCCTACAGGATGCACGTTGGCGACGCGCGGACGCACAGCAGCAGGTGGACGATTGGTTGTGCACCAGGGGCTCGGCGTTTCTGCAGGGTGTATGGGTTCCCGATGACAGCGACGACACTGCAGCGGCAGATACACCGACGGATGACGACGTCTGGCCACCTGACACCCGAGTGTCGAGGGTGTCAGCAGCAGCCAGTGACTCCGCAGCACCAACCCCTTCTGGTGCAGCTGCTACAGATGCGGACGCGCTCAGTGGTGACGACCCCCTGCCAGCAGCTGGTGATCAGGCGGCAACTGAGTCGCCTATTGGCGTGGAGAGCTTCCTACGCGACGAGGAGACGAGGATGCAGAAGGCAGTGACTCACGCCGACGCGCACATGATGGAGGCCCACCATCAGATTCATTCCGCGACTGACCGCCTGCACGCCGTAGATGCAGCCAGCCGGTCGGCTGCCGCTTCAGAGCTTGTCGAGCTCCACACGCGCCTCGACGCTGCGGAGGCCGCGAGGCAATATGCAGCTCAGCATTTGGAGGCCATACAGCAGGCGATTGTTTTGGAGGAGGCCCTCAGTGCTGCACCAGTCACATCAGTAGATGACGACAGTAGTGACGACTACGACATCGATGACGATGACAGCGACGACGCCGCTCCGGGGTGAGGCTCTGTCCGAGCACATCCCACCAGCATCGTCGTCACCCTTGCTATTGCTGTGCAGGGGTATGTGGCCATGGGGGAGCCGTGCTCCCTCCTCATGGATTGTGTTGGGAGCAGCCATCAGCTTTGCTCGTACTGTCAGCCACTGCAGTCCAGGGGGAATGTTGGTGTGTGGGCTTTGGCCTGACACTCTTGTGAGGACAGCGAGGTTGTTTGGAGTGTGGCACGATGTTGTGATTGAGGTTATGCTGGTCGAGACTTGCGCACCTGGTGAGTTCCACCGGTGTGATGTGGAGACCTATTGTCCCCATGTGCTATGTGTGATCCATGCATGATGTGGTCGAGACCCGGATACCCGGAGACATTTTCCAGAGTCACGCGGAGACCTTGTTTCTTTCTCTCTCTTGCATGGTGTTTGACACGAGTGTGTGATTGCCTTTGTGCATGGTCAAGACCCGGGCACTTGGTGGGATGCACCATTGTCACGAGGAGACCCTATGCTGTGGCATGCTTGATCGGTGCTTGTCATGATTGGTTTCCCGAACCATCCTGTCCTGTCTTTGCTCAGCCATTGTGGCCTTGACGGATGTGTCAGCCAGGGGGAGTGTTGGTATGTGTGGCTTCCACCCGTCACGAGCCACAGCCGTGGCAGCTACGGGTGTACCCGGAGCTGATGGTGAGCGGTGGCGGCATTGGAGATCGTGACGACCGACAGGACTCCGGATCGTCCAGGGACTTATCCAGGAGCTACGACATGACAGATCCATGATGCGGGCCCAGTTGGCGCCGGAGCACTGACGGTTGGTGGATCCAGCCACCAGCAGCTGCCAGACGATTTCCACGACGTCCCGGGTGCTTGCTGGGGTGCTTTGCAGTTTTTCTGCAGGTGCTAGAGTTTTCTCGGTGGACTGGCTCTCGAGCCCGATTTGCATGTTTTGCATTGTCCGTCCACCGATCAATGCCGGACTTGTGCGTGTGACCAGTCGTAGCGTCCGGCTCGAGATTCTGCATCTCTAGGTTCAGACGGTGTTGCGTTTGGATGCCTGTGCGCAGAGTTGCGGCCAAAACAGTGGTTTTGAGCCGATTTTAGGACAAACTGACACTGCCGCGTGCGTCACCCGCCGTGTGCCGCGGCAGGTATTTATGTTGTGTGCTTGTCAGTTGTCATTTCTCTCTGCATTTATATTCAGTTTCAGTTTCCTGACACTCTGTTCGTGTCCCAACCCAGACCCTTGCAGTTTTGTCTCCAACTTGTGACTGTTGTCACACGCTGACCTGGCGCTGACGCCTAGTGTCGCGGCAAGTGGTTAGGAAGGTTCTCTCCACGCTCGTTGCTTAAGTCAGCTGCCCCCTTAGTCTGCTGCTCTAGAGTCTAAGTCTGGAAGCTCAGGGTTTGTTACTCAGAAACGGGCGCGCCAGAGTTAGCGCCAGACAGCAGCTGAAACCTGAAAGTAACTGGTAAGGAATGAAGAATGAGCAACAATGGGAGACTCCTCCAAGTTCTAGCTCCCCCCCACTAGTGTAGAAGTTGTTACTCAGCTAACCAGCCAATCAGAAAATAGCTGTGGACCTATTTTCTGGCAGGCAGGGTTTTCTCGGTGAGGCCTGCCAGACGCCCGACAGCCCAAAACCCGGGCATCGTCCGTTTTGCCTGAAACCTCGACCGTACCATAGTACCGACGCTGCGAACGTAGTCCTGCCGTCAGAATCAGCTAGAAAAATAGTAGCAGAGAGTTATGGCTGCCCGAACCCAGGCAGCACATACGGCAGTCCATGATGCCGAACGGGGTCATACAGCATTCAACAAGGACCCTAGGCGAGGCATGACGACGCAGACGCGACAGGACGCGCTGGACGCATGCAGACAACAATTGCGTTGGCAGTGACCGCCGACAGCACGACCGCCAAGGAGGCTGCCGATGGAGCTGAGCACGTCGCCGAAGAGAGGAGGCTCCAACGAACCAAGAGTAGACCTCAACGTGCGTCGGCTCCACCAAATGATGCTCCATTAGCATCGAGTTTCGCCATCAGTCATCTGCACACCGATGTACACAAGCCGGGAGGACACAACAGAGCACAATGGAGATGAGCAAAAACCAATACTCCCCCATGACTCACAGGCGTAGTGTACATGGGGGGGCAGAGAAACGGTCAACATCTAGACTCCCCGAAGGTACGCAGAGACGCGGGCAGAGACAGAGGGCAACTCACGGATGCACGCCGACTGAACTCACAGCCTTCTTGAACGAGTCCCGCTTCAGTGCCTTGGTTAGGAAGTCAGCCAGCTGTCGTGCTGTCTCAACCCATACGATGCTGATGCTGCCGTCATGCAACAATGAACGCACATAGTGATACTCAACATTGATGTGCTTTGTGCGTGTGTGATGCACACCGTCATTGTCGGCGATAGCCATGACACTCTTATTGTCACAATGCAAGGTGATGGATGCGACAGACTGACGCAACTTGGACAGCAGACGATGCAACCACACACTCTCACATGCCCCTGAGCCAAGGGCCACGTACTCAGCCTCGGCAGTGTTGCGTGCAATGCACCCCTCCTTGCCACTGCGCCAGGACACAGCTGCGCAGCCGACCAGAAAGATCCAGCCCGTGCGACTCTTATCGTATGGACTGCCGGCCCAGTCACCGTCGACGTAGCCGACTGCGACGACGGACGGCTGACGGCGGAACATGAGACCTCGCCGAGGAGTCGAGACGACATAGCGCAACACTCGGATCGCGGCCTCGAAGTGGAGGTGACGCGGCTCTTGAGAGAACTGGGCTAGGAGGTTGACGGCGAACGCGATGTCTGGGCGCGTCGTCATTGCCAGGAACATCAGTGACCCGATGACCCGCAGATACGTGGTCACATCAACTGGCTCCCCCACACCAGCTGGGTCATAACTCTTCAGCTTCACCTGGCCATCGGGTGACATGGGTGAAGATGCGCTAGGCACGAGGGGCAAGTCCTCGGCAAAACGAGTGGACATGGTCTGCACATAGGCAGCCTGGTGAACGTCCGGGATGCCCTGGGATCGATCATGCTCAAGCTCCATGCGTAGGAAGACTCAAGCAGACCCGAGGTCCTTCATGTGGTAGGCGGCGTGCAGCAAGTCCTTGACACGCTGGATGGCGGCTGCGTCTGGCGACGCAATGAGGAGATCGTCGACGTAGACCAGAATCGCGGCGAAGGTCTCACCTCGCGGGCTGACGAACAGTGCGGGGTCAACGGTGCTGTGCTGGAGGCCGCCACGGAGAAGTGTGCTGTTGATCTCCTGGTTCCAGCACCGAGGCGACTGATTCAGGCCATAGAGGGCCTTCCGCAGCCGCCAATCTCTCCTAGTGCCGTTGTCGAAGCCTGGGGGCTGCGTCATGTAGAGCTCCTCACCCTCCAGTGAGCCATGGAGGAATGCGTTGCTCACGTCCATCTGCTGCAGCTCCCACCCGTGCTGGGCAACCAGGCTGAAGAGCGCCCGGCTAGTGGAGAACCGACCGACTGGGGCGAAGATCTGGTCGTAGTCAGCCCCAGGGACCTGAGCAAACCCCTCTGTTGTGTGGCGGGCCTTGTACTTATCCAAGGATCCGTCACGCTTCCACTTACGCCAAAAGACCCACTTGGCACCAATGGCCTTCCAACGTGGAGGGAGGTCGACGAGGTCATACACGTGGTGCTGTCGGATCGCAGCGAGCTCCTCGGCACAGGCAGTATCCCAATGTGCGGCCTTTGGGGAGGCTCGAGCCTCGCGTAGGGTGGAAGGGTCCTCTGGGCGCGCTATGGATCGGACTGAGAGGGCGTGTGCAGCACGAGTCCCAGGTGGGATGCGGGCGAGTGCAGCCACAACAGCATGCCGATGCTCGTGATGAAGCATGGCGTAGCCCAATGCAGAACCTGGGTGAAGGTCTCCGATGATGGCGGAAGTGGTCAGGCAGAGAGCCTTTGTGCCAGGGTCCCCACTCACGACCGTGGGAGTGGAGGAGACACGTGGAGCCAAAAGGGGTCGTGGCGCCACGGGATGTGGAGCGACGGTCTGCACCCTCACTGTCGGCCGAGGTCGGAGGCTGCCGCCTAGGCCACGTGTGTAGCGCGGTCGGGCAGAAGATGGTCCTGAGTGCGACAAGTCAACGGAGGCGGACGGAGCTACTGGTCCGGAGGAGCCTGCAGACGCGACAGGCGTTGCTGGCCCGGAGGGGCCAGCGGACGTGACAGAGGCTGCTGGGCCAGAGGGACCAACGGACGCGACTGGGGCTGCCGGCCCGCAGGGGCCAGCGGACGCGACTGGGACAGCTGGTCTAGAGGGGCCAGCGGACGCGACAGGAGCTGCAAGCCCAGAAGGGCCAGCAGACGCGACTGGAGCTGTCGGCATAGAGGGGCCATCGAAAGCGACTGGGGCTGCCGGCCCGGAGGGGCCAGCGGGCACAATAGGTGTTGCTGGCCCGGAGGGGCCAGCGGACGCGACTGGGGCAGCTGGTCCGGAGGGGCAAGCAGATGCGACGAGGGTAGCTGGCTCGGAGAGGCCAAAGGACGCAACTAGGACTGTTGGCCCGGGGGGGCTAGCGGACACGACAGGGACTACCGGCTCAGAGGGACGGCGTGATGTGTCACTCGGAAGCGACAAGACGGAGAACGGACTCACCACTCCCCCACAAGATGGGAGGGACACGGATGAGCCGGAGCGGATGAGGTCGCGGGGAAACAAGTTCTCAAAGAAGAGGGCATCGCGAGACTCGACGATGCAGTGTCGGGATGGGTCGCAGAAGCGCTAGGCCTTGGACTGATGAGACACACCGAGGAAGGTGCAGGGGCATCCGCGGGGGGCGAGCTTGCCGCCCTGCTCTGGGGCGGGCAGCCACACAACAGCTACGCACCCCCAAACGCGAGCCGGGTGGAGGTCTGCGCGCCGACCGCACCAGTGCTCGTAGGGCGTCGACTGGCAGGGAAGGGGACCGTGGGGGACCCGGTTCCAGACCCAGGTCATGTAGGCCATGGCTTCAAAACAGAAGCCATCGGAGAGACCGGACTCGACCCGCATGGTGCGAACGGCGTCAGCCATGGTACGGTTCCACCGCTCGAAGACGCCGTTCTGGGCGGGTGTGTAGGGCGCAGACATCTCATGGTGGATCCCGCGGGAGGCGAGAAAGGTCGTGGCTTCACCCAAATACTCGCCACTGCGATCGGAGCGAAAACGGCGAAGAGAGCGGCCATACTCGTGCTCTGCGAGGACAAGCCAGTCCTGAATGGTGCTGGCGACATCGCTTTTCTGCCGAAGGCAGAAGACCCAACGGTAGCGAGAGTAGTCGACCGTAAGAGTGAGGACATAGCGACCATGTTCACCGACGGACTCGGTGGGGAGAGGGCCCATGACGTCCGAGTGGACAAGGTCAAGAGGGGCGGACGCATGGGAGGAAGAGAGGGGATATGTGGACCGGTGCATCTTCCCCTGAGCGCAGTCAATGCACTCAGTGGGGCACGGGAGAGGGAAAGTCTTCGTGTCAAGGCCCTTGGTCGGCTGGGTACGGAGCATGCTTTCTACGGTGGTAGAGTGAACGTGGCAAAGGCGGCGGTGCAAGAGGCGGGTGTGCTGAGGAGAAAGCGTGCTGGTGACAAACACATGACCTGTGGCGGCCAACGGGGAGGAGACGGGAGCTGAACAGGAGAGGCGGGGAACGTGCCACAGGTTGCCATGGGCGGTGGCGTGCAGTACGACAAGACGAGACGGACGCAACGACATAGTGCCGACACCATGCGAGTGCACAACGTCCATGCTCATGCGGTCAAGGGCAGTCAGGGACAGGAGGCTGAGCTCGAGACCAGGGACGAAGAGAACATCGGTCAAAAAAACGTCACCGGCCGGACCACGGAAACGAACGACGCCAACACCATGGACAGGCAGCACCTGTCCAGAACCCGTCCAGACACTGGAGACATCGCCGACAGGACCGAGCATACTGAAGGCCTCGTGATAGGCCGTCATGTGATGCGTGGCCCTGGAGTCGATGATCCAGGTCTCACCAGGGTCCTAGACAGGGGTCGCCAGATCACTCACGGTCACATGGCAGCAAGCGAGAGACGCGGACGCGGTGGAAGGAGGCGCAAAACGAGACTGCCAAACGTCAAGCCACGCAACGTCGTCAAGGAGTGGGATGGAGGAGAACACGGGAGTCGACGAGACAGAAAAAGAAATGGGACACGACCGTAGCTCAGCCACAGTCATACAAGGAAAGGCCGGAGGGCAGGAGGTGATGCAACTCGCACTTCCCTGGGGAGGAGGGCGAGGCAGACCAAGCTGGAGCGCGATGAACTACTCCAGCTCACGCTCACGGGAGGACGGCCCAGGAGTGTAGATGGAGTGCGGAGTGACGGCGACGGAGCCCGGGTAGTAGGAGGGGTGAGCCGGCGAAGGAAGCAGAGGTGCCGACGGCTAAGGGTAGTACTGTTGCGGGTAGTAATGCTACGGCGCGGGTGTCTACGGGACAGGCGGAGCTGTCGGAGTGGCAGAGCTGCTGGACGAGGTCGGAGTGTCAGGGCCAGCAGCAGCTACGGCGGTAGAGGCGATGTGGCGCTCCCGCTGGCGGCGCATGGTGGGGATGACCTGCGCCACGTCCATCAAGAGAGGCCACGTGTACCACCCGTGCCCGGGCTGGCCACAGTTGTGGCAGAGTGAGCCACCACCGCTGGACCTAGTCGACGACTGCTGCTACTGCTGTTGCGGCGGACCCTTGCCTTTCTTGTTTCGGCTCTTCTTCTTCTTCCGCAAAGACGATGAGGTAGCTACGGCGGTGGAGGCAACGACCACGGAGGCAACGACAGGGGAGGCGACGGCAGGGGATGCAAGCGCCTCCGTGCGATGGAGCTGGGACTCCTGACGAGCTTCATCAATGCAGAGGAAGAGCTCGTATGCCCAGGGCATGAGGGTTCCCTGGGCCGCCATGGTGGAGAGGACGTCGTGGGAGTAGTGGACGAAGACGTCCGCGTACTCGCTGGTGGCACCGCGCTTGATGGTGAGGAGCGCGGACAGGGGGGGCGGAGCAGATTTGCCGAGTCGACGGAGGATGTCCTCCACCCGCTGCTAGTAGGCAGTGACCGTCTCGGTCTCCCCCATGTGCAGGGAGTTGAAGTCCCGGAGCAGACGGCTGATCTCAGCGTCGCTCGACAGGCGATGGGGCCTGGTGAGGACGTGCCATGCAGCGGCAGGGTATGGAGTGTCGCCAGCGGTGAAGTCACCGAGGAAGGGTTCCAGGGCAAGGCGGGAGGCTGGGGGGGCAGCTGGGACAAGGGCACGGACAGCGCGACCAGCGTCATACAGTTGATCGGCCTGGGTGGAGTCGTAAGGGAGGGTGTAGTAGGCCCACATACCCTCACCCTGCGCCCAGATCCGGAAGCTGAGCTCCCAGCTCTGGAACTGCTCGCTGGCCTGATGCGGCGTCAGCAGTGTCTCAAAGTCCTTTTGCCTGCGGCCGGTACCCAGAGTGGGGCCAAGGACGGAGGTCACTGTTTGCTGTTGGCGCTGAGTCTGCTGTTGTGCCAGGTAGTATGTGGCAGCGGACACAGCGGGGCTAACGTGCCCTGGAGGGATGAACGACGGCAGCATACTGGTGGCGGTTTGGGCGGCGACTGGCTGTAGCGCTGTAAGCTACTGCGTCAAGGCGGTGAGCTATTGCTGAAGAACAGCGAGAGGGTCAGGGTTGTCGCCAACGTTACCAGTGGGCTGCTGTTACTGTTGCTGCTGCTGCTGCGGGGGCGGCGGCTACTACTGCTGCAGCGGCGGTGGCTACTGCTGTTGCTGCTGTTGTAGGGGCGGCGGCTGCTGCTGCTACTACAGCGGAGGTGGCTGCTGCTGCTTCAGCGGAGGTGGCTTCTACTGCTGTTGCTGCAGGGGCGGCGGCTGCTGTTGCTGCTGTAGCTGCGGCGGCGGTGACTGTTGTTGTTACAGTGGTGACGGGTGTTGCTGCTGCTGCTGCTGCATCAATAGCTGCAAGAAAGGAGGGGTAGGGGTCCCCCTAGCAGAGGAGGACCCCTCCTTGCCGGGACTGCCAGCCATGACTTATTGTCCCCTTTTTTTTTCTTTTTTTGTTGTCCTTGTGTTGCTGGTGTCAGCAGGAGGTTGGGGTGGTGAAGATTCTACCCACTCTTTTAGCCTTCACCCTTTCCCTTTCCCCCCCCCCTTTTTGTTTTGTTGATGATGTGAGCAATGACGTCAGAAGTGACGTCAGTAGAGGGGTGCTGACGTCAGCAGCGGCGGATGTTGGGGCCGTCGCAGCTGCTGTTGCTGCTGATGCTGCTACAGCCGCTGCTGCTGCTACCGATGCCGCTGCTGTAGGTGCTACTACAGCTCCTGTTACTGCTGTTGCTATTTACTGCTGCTGCTGCTGCTGCGGCTGCTACTGTTGCTACTACTGCTGTAGCTGCTATTGCTTTTGCTACTACTACTGCTACTGCTGCTGCTGCTTGCTGTTGCTGCTGCTGTAGCTGCTACTGCTATTGCTGTTGTTGCTGCAGTTGCAGCTACAGCTGCTGTTGCTGCGAGCTGCTGCAGCTTGCAGCTGCTACTACGTGCTGTTGCAATTGCTACGTGCTGCAGCAACTGCTCGGTGCTACGGCGTGCTACTGCAGCGAGCAGCAGGGGTGGGGGATTTGTTTGGTTGCTCCTTTTTTTTGTTTCTTGTCACAGCGGGCAGCAGCTCGCTGTCTGCTGCAAGCAGCGGGCTGCTACTCACCTACAAGCAGCGAGCTGCTGCTCGCAGGTAGTAGCGGGCTGCTACTCACGGCTTGCTCGCTGCGAGCAGCGAGTTGGAGCAGCCGCGGCTGGCAGCCGCCAGCTACTGCTCGCTGTTGCTGCTGTTGTAGCTTGCTGTAGAAGCTGCTAGAGCTCACTACTGCTGCTGCACGCTGCTGTAGCTGCATGATGCGGCTCCTGCTTGCTGCCGCTGCGGGCTGCTTCTGCGAGCTGCTGGTGCGCGCTGCTACTGCTGTTGCTGCTCTGCACTGCTGCCGCTATTGCTGCGAGTTGCTGCTGTTGCGGGCTTTTGCGAGCTGCTGCTTCTACCTGCTGCTACTAGTGGTGCCAGTCACTGCACCAGGGTGATGTTGCCGCTTGTGTCCTCGCCCGTAGACGTCAGACGCCGCCTCATCGCGTCACGCGTGGGGGTCAATGCTGCTGAAAAAAATTCGTCAGCATTTCCCCTGGCCCAGTGGCCGTGGGAATGAATCTGATGTCGCCACGAGGCGGGTCAATGTTGCCAGGAAAAATCCGGCAGCATCTCCCCTACACTGGCGCGTATGGGGGTCTGCCGACGTTGTCTGGCACTTGTTCGCCAGTCTTCTACTGCTGCTACTACGCTCTGGCTCTGATACCAAAATGGAAATCCTAGGCAGCAGGTTGGGGCAGCAGCGTTGTTGATGCAGCGTGCGGGCTTCCACGCTCATTACTTAAGTCAGCTGCCCCCTCAGTCTGCTGCTCTAGAGTCTAAGTTTGGAAGCTCTGGGTTTGTTACTTAGAAATGCACGCCAGAGTTAGCGCCAGAAAGCATCTGAAAACTGAGAGTAACTGGTTAGGAATGAAGAATGAGCAACAATGGGAGACCCCTCCAAGTTCTAGCTCCCCCCACTAGTGTAGAAGTTGTTACTCAGCTAACCAGCCAATCAGAAAATAGCTGTGGACCTTTTTTCTGGCAGGCAGGGTTTTCTCGGTGAGCCCTGCCAGACGCCCGACAGCCCAAAACCCGGGCATCGTCCGTTTTGCTTGAAAACTCGACCGTACCATAATACCGACGCTGCGAACGTAGTCCTGCGGTCAGAATCAGCTAGAAAAATAGTAGCAGAGAGTTATAGCTGCCCAAACCTAGGCAGCGCCTACGGCAGTCCATGATGCCGAACATGGTCATACAGCATGCAACAAGGACCCTAGGCAGGGCATGACGACGCAGACGCAACGAGACGCGCTGGACGCATGCAGACAACAACTGCGGTGGCAGTGACCGCCGGCAGCACGACCGCCGAGGAGGCCTGCCGATGGAGTTGAGCACGTCGCCAGAGAGAGGAGGCTCGAGCGAACTGCGAGTAGACCTCAGCGTGTGTGGGCTCCATCGGATGACGCTCCATCAGCGTCGAGTTTCGCCGTCAGTCATCTGCACGCCGATGTACACAAGCCGGGAGGACACAACAGAGCACAATGAGGGATGCGTAAAAACCAACACTCTCTGAGTGCTCGAGTCTCGACCACCGAGAAAACATAAGCAGTGCTACAAACACTCCGAAACAGCGTCCAAACATCACAAATGGCTTTCCAAACATCGAAAGCACTACTAGAGTCATCAATTCTCCTCCTCACACCAGTTAAGTACACCGGGTGCACAGGTCTCAACCCACGGAGCTGTCGGAATGCATCAACAGCATCTCCTCGGTGCTTTCGTAGGTGCTAGAGAATTCCGGGGACACTCCAGAGGCCCGTCGTGTCTTCACGCTCTCCTCTACCATGTACCACCAAAATGGGGTACATGGGTAATCAATCGACGTTGGTCGTGACTGGTGGAAGCCACACAAACCAACACTCTCCCACGCTGACATAACCGTCAACGCGAAAACAAATGAATGAAGGCACGCAAGAGCAGCGTATGCCCGACTAGAATTTGTACCTTTCAACCACAAACATACACACATCTATTGTCCATCCAAGCATACAGGCTAGGGTCCTCCGAGAGAGCGTGGGGCCATAGGCCATGTCCCCCGCCCCAACGAGCTCGCTACTAGCTGTCGGCGCCACAGGCCATGTCCCCCGCCTGTCCTCCTCTCCTTTCATCCCCTCCCCGTCGGCCGCCACAGGCCATGTGTTAGTCACCAGTACGCTCTCTCCGCAGCACACCCGCCTCCTACACCGCCGCCTTTGCCACGTCCACTCTAGTGCCATCCATAGCATGCTCCGCACCCAGCCGGCCAAGGGCCTTGACACAAACACTTTCCCTTAAAGCTCTCCCAGAGGACCCTAGCAGTGAGCTCGTCGGCGCAAGCTGCATCCCAATGTGCGGCCTCACGGGAGGCTCGAGCCTCGCGTAGGGTGTCTGGGTCCTCCGAGCGTGATATGGAGCGGACTGAGAGAGCGTGTGCATCTCGAGCTCCAGGTGGGATGCACGCGAGTGCAGCCATAACGGCATGCCGATGCTCGTGATGGAGCATGGTGTAGCCCAGTGCAGAGCTTGTGTGAAGGTCTGCTATGATGGCCAAAGTGGTCAGGCTGAGAGCCTTGGTTCGAGGGTCCCCACTCATGACTATAGGAATGGTGGACACATGTGGAGCGACAGGGGGCCAAGGCGCCACAGGGTGCGGTGTAGTGGTCTGCGCACTCACTGATGGCCTTGGTCAGAGGCAGTCGCCTGGGCCACGCGTGTAGCGTAGTAGAGCAAGAGGAAATAGAAACGCTTGGCAACAAATTGGGGCAATCGCGTTGTTGATGCAGCGTGCGGGCTTCCACGCTCGTTGCTTCAGTCTGCTGCCCCCACAGTCTACTTCTCTATAGTCTAAGTCTAGAAGCTCTGGGTTTCTTACTAAAAAACGTGCCCGCCAGTGTTAGCGCCAGAAAGCAGCTAAAAACTGAAAGTGACTCATTAGGAGTGAAGAATGAGCAACAATGGGAGGCCACTCCAAGTTCTAGCTCCCCCCAGCTCTGTAGAGCTCGTTACTTAGCGAACCAGCCAATAAAAAAAAAGACCTAGACCTATTTTCTGGTAGGCAGGGTTTTCTCGGTGAGCCCTGCCAGACGGCTGACAGCCCAAAACCTGGGCGTCGTTCGTTTTGCCTGAAAACTTTAGCATACCATAATACCGACGCTGGGAACGCATCCGTGCAATGATAAACAGCTAAAAAAATTGTAGCAAAGACTTATGGCTTCCCGAACCCAGGCAGTGCCTACGATGGTCCATGATGCCAAAAAGTGCCATACAACATGAGACATGGACCCTAGGCAGAGCATGACGTAGCAGACGAAATGGTACAGTCAGATACAACGCCTTACACATGCAGACAGCATCTGCGGTGGCAGTGACTGCCGGCGGCCCGACCGCCGAGGAGGCCTGTCGATGGAGCTCAGCACGTCACCGGAGAGAGGAGGCTCCAGCGAACTGCGAGTAGGCCTCAGCGTGTGTCGGATCCACCGGACGACACTCCAACAGTGTCGAGCTCGCCATGAGTCATCTGCGCACCAATGTACACAATCCGGGAGGACACAATAGAGCACAATGAGGATGCGCAAAAACCAACGGGCCCGATGTCCCTTTGGAGCTTATGAAGGTTAGAAGGTCTCCTCATGTCAGTGAAGCATTCTACCAAGTGTCTTGGTCTCGACCATTCGAGGAGTCATGCATATCATACACATGTCACACGACAAGAGGGTCTCCTCGTGACAATGGCGGTACTGCTACCAGGGTCTCAACCGCTACGAGCAATCCAACAGGTGTCCGTATGCCGTCCACAATAGCATATAAATAACCAACACACATCATCATAGAGGGATCTCCTCGTAACACGGGTGCAACTCACCACGTGTCCGGGTTTAGACTGCTATGAGCAACCCAGCTTACTTGCCATACGTAGTGTAGCCACACACCAAAACACACGATCACTTTATCTCCTCGTGACACCGGTACAACCCACCAAGTGTCCGAGTCTTGACTAGCAGAGTGCTACCATCCACATGTAGCTGTGCAAGCACGTAACATGAGCCACACACCGGCTGCTATAACATGCTATTAGAAGATCATGGACCCCTCGCCATGCATCCCCCATGAAGTCGCATCAGTTCGAGGACCACACAACACTCCCCCTCGATAGATGAATCTAGCAGCAATGTCCCTGATGGAGATGCTGATACCGTAGCTCAACAGATCCTCGGTTATAAATCTTGTGGTCTCCCATCACACAAAGATAGCTCCCCCTATCATGCACGAGTGTGCTCCCACACACAAAGACGAAGTGGTGTCTCCGGCCACGACTCTTCACGTCGCCCCTATACCACGTGGAGTGTACCAATCCTTTTGTGACTTCCAAGGATCCCAACTCACAGTCTCCTCTCTCCGCTCTCCCGCCATGCAACAATATACGGCGGAGGAAGGGGAATGGGTGAGCAACACGCAGGCGTGGATGAAGTGGAAGAGCTTGCCTCCAAGGAGTAATAGAGCACCCTGATGCACATGGGTGTACCGCCACAAGAGGAGGGATTGAACAACAAACTGGAGCACCATACACGGTTGAAGATGACGATGGCATAGCTGAAGTGGGTAGATCAAGGTGCTTGATGGCAGCAGCTGAAGAAAGAGGAGCGATGATGGAGTGGACAAGAACGAGGATGGCGGAAACTAACGACATGCTCACCTCTCTTGTGGTAGTGTCTCCATCGGGCGTCATACTCAGAGCTGGTACAGGATCCTCCCCGAGTATGGGTGTGCGAGATCGTGGAAAGCTCATGCCGATAGTATTGATGCTCCCCTGTGCTGACAGTCGCTCATGCGCTGCCATCACCTCCCGCTGCAACATCACTACACACTCATGTAGGTTAGCGTAATCTGCCTTGGACATGTCGAGGTGGCCCATGTCTGCCTCGCATAGGATCAACTGTACCTCACTGGATGCTGCACATGCAGACTGTAGAACTCGTGAGTACAACTATATCTGCGTCTTTCTTGCTAAAGGAGCTAGTGCCGATGCATCCACCTGGGGGTCAACCTAACGTGTAGTGTGCTGAGATGCAAGACACTCGGACGCAGCTAAAGGTGTCACATCCCCACAAGAACTCGTGTCTGTCCTATGTGGGGTGAGTGGTCGCATGCCTAGAGAGGAGAAGAATGCAGAGTCCTCTGAGTCTGCAGAGCAAATGGAAATGTTGTCCGTGCAGGTACTACCACTCTCAACGTCGATGTGATCAGCAGGGTCACCAAGAGATGAACACGCGAGGGCACAACCAAGCCCCTACTAACGAGTCGACTCCATCCACATGATTGAATATGCAATACTGTCCTCAACTACTAGAGTAGTGGACATCGCTCCGCAGGGCTCCGGTTCGACAATGCCCGTCAAGGCGACAAACAAGCGTAGCTGGTGCTCACGCACCGTCTTGTCGGGAAGACTGGTCACTCCCACCCGCTTGATGATGGATTGAGGCCGATCTAGATCTTTCATGTGTGTCGCTGCTCCACTATGTTTGTTGAATCCTGGAGACTTTGGGAACATGGGGGACTCCTGACGCTGAAGCTAATCCATAGCTAGCGCCGATGACAATGTCGGGCCTGCCGTGTCTGCTGTAGCACATATCCCGGTGACATCTCTCAGTAATGCTGCTCTCAAGAATGCCTCAACCTCTAAAAGACCAGCTAGTCCCCTCTGCTCCTGCAGTGTGACCGTTGCCGGGCTGGTGTGAGCCTTGTACACCAACACCCCCGGAAGTCTGCAAGAAGCATCTCGTGGTGTACGGGACTCCTGTGCCAAAGTCGGGCTGCCACCAGTCGGAGTCGCGAGTGGCACTGTCCAGGGACGCTGGACGTGCACTCCTCCTGATGCAACCTATTGCTGCAAAACGTCTGGATCCTGCCCCAGCGTAGATGTCCACCTCGATGACATGCATGTCTCATGCCCTGTAACCTCCGCCGGGATTGTGTGTGCTTGCTACACAAACTCCCCCAAAAGTCCAGTACACGCATCCCGATCCATACGGGACTCCTATGCCACCGCTGGGCCGCCATTGGTGGGAGCCGCGAGTGGCACCGTCCACTAAGGGTGCACACAGGTTCTTGGAACCGCGGTTTGAGAACCGCAGCTCCAATTCTGGAACCGAAACCGCGGTTCTGGTTCTAATAATCTGGAACCATTATCGAACCGCAGTTCTCGCATCTGGTTTGACGGGGGGGGCTGAAAAGAGAACCAGTGGATGCGTTCAACACCTTGTGACTCGAACATGTCTAAGTTGGCCAAGTGATACCGAATCTGGGCAATCCTTGCCACCTCGGAAAGACCGCATGACGATGTTCGAGTCGTCAAATGTCACTGGTTCTCAACCACCGACACAACAACGAGATGGTTGGCAATCCTCGCGACGCAACAGCTCATGCCTATTGCGTGTCGTGCGAGGGTTTGGCACGCACGCCCATGCATTTTCTTGCTTCATACAGAATAAAGGAATCTCCCTCAATGATGAAGCTTCCTTTTCGAGATAGTGATGTTAGCAGTGCAGACATCATCAACTATTCCGGATAAGGATTTTCTGTTTGCCGTTGTGTTACACAGTCAGTTTTCTCCATCTCATTGCAACAAATTTCTTCACCAGTTGGGTGGCAGAGACCACTTATCAGCCCAGTTTCGCCAGTGCCAGGAAGTCAAGGCCGCAATGGCCACAATGGCAACTAATGATAGTAGCAGCAGATGCAATTAGTGGCCGTAGAACCAGAGTACCGTACAGCGGTATCGATACTCTTGCCGAAGTTACCGCGGTACACGATCTTTTTTTTGTCGTTACTATGCAGTAATCACGTTGTATCGTGATTACCACAATACTTTGAACATTTGTCGGATCTTTGACCCCATCGTGTAGTTTTCACACCCAGATCGAATTTTCCTCTCAACCCCATCGTCAATCCATTACGTTCGCAAGAATCGGCAAGATTTTTCTCTCCCTTTTGTGGCAATGTTGGTAAGTAAGCATTTACAGTAACGCGGTACGGTACCGTCGTACCATACTGTGTTATTACTGCGGTATCTAAGGAGGTCATTACCCATACCATGAAAGAAATACTATACCACGGTATGTGCCATACTGGGGTACAATAATGCGTCTCACTGCGTTAACGGTAGTGTCGCTGCCATCCCTGTTCAGCATACACACCACACCACATTCAGCATACACACCACACCACATTTAGCATACACACCACACCACATTCAGCATACATACCACACCATATTCAGCATACACACCACACCACATTCAGCATACACACCACACCACATTCAGCATACACACCACACCACATTCAACGTACACACCACACTGCATTCAGCATACACACCACACGACATTCAGCATACAGACCACACTCATGGGTTGTTCATGAGTTGTGCATGACTTATTCATGAGTTGTGCATGAGTTGTTCATGAGTTGTGCATGAGTTGTGCATGAGTTGTGCATGAGTTGTGCATGAGTTGTGCATGCGTTGTGCATGAGTTGTGCATGA
>SZWC01005099.1:8613-45495 GCA_023375785.1 Penium margaritaceum | reverse complement strand
GGGGGGGGGGGGGAGGGGGGGTCCGTAAGCGAATGAACCCACAGGTGTGTTCATAACTCATGCTTCAAGTGCCTGTGCCCGGACTTCATGGCTAAATGGTGCCAACACTGGGTGCTCGTCCAAGAAAGAGCTTGTAGGCTATTTACGCTTCGTGACCTCTCACGTGTTCCACTGAGCATGTGCCATGTGGTCTGCCCACCCGAGACGTGCAGCTGAGAGAGACACACTCTGTGCATATGTGGTGTGGGGTGCAACAGGATGGGAGAGTGAATGTGTACAAGTACAGCAAGTGGTGCCTGTTCGTTTCCACAAGTGTACCCCGAGTCCTGCAAGTCACTCTTAACCAATGAACAAGTAGTGGTGGTGGCCAAGAGGAGCACATCATTGTTATTAGGGGAGGAGGGGGGAGGGATGGGGGGGGGGGGGGGGGGGGGGGGGGGGGGGGGCTCCCTCAGAAAGCATAAGGAAGCCTCCTAGCCGACGTTAGGAGGCTAGGACGCTAGGTCGCTGTGTTGATGTGATGAAATTGTCTAGCCAGTTGCCAGTGTGAGAAACAGGAAACATTGGGCAAGTGGGATGTGCAGAGTCTCTTAGGCTTCAATGACTTGGAATGTAGAGGGAGTTGTTTCCAACAAGCACACTGATATTGTGTACATAGCTCACTATGACCTCTTGGTTCATATTTGTTGCCATTCAGACTCCTAATGAGCCTGAGGGTACAGAAGACTGTTGGTGTATGGGCTTTGAGCTATCTTATTGTCATACAGTCTTGTGTAGCAGGGAGCTTCCTAGTTTGTGCTGATGGATCTCCAGCACGTATAGTACTCCTTCTTTGACACATATGGTGCATT
The DNA here is from genome assembly GCA_023375785.1 of Penium margaritaceum. NCBI lineage: Eukaryota > Viridiplantae > Streptophyta > Zygnematophyceae > Desmidiales > Peniaceae > Penium > Penium margaritaceum. Next base: position 44,644 of record SZWC01005099.1, on the reverse strand, counting down.
CTAGGCGCCTAGTTCACCCCTGCATGCTCAATAGAGTTTTCTCGGTGGTCGAGACCCGGGCACTTGGTGGTTTGTGCTAGTGCTCCGGGAGACCCATAAGGATTGACTGCATATTGCCTCTGACAGGTTGTACACTCTCTCTGTGGTCGAGACTCGGGTACACGGTGGTTTGTGCCGGTACCTCGGGAGACCCTGCACTCATTGGTCTAGTCTTAGTGACCCTTTGACGAACATGTGGTCTGCGTGTGGCGAAGACCCGGACGCCCGGTAACATGTTCCGGCATCTCGGGAGGCCTAAGCTTGCCTAGCTTGGCTAGCCGGTGATGCTAGTATGTCACTGTACAATCTAGATGTGTTTCGGGTATATTAGATATTTTCTCGTCGGTCGAGACCCGGGCACACGGTTGACTGTTTCGGTGCCTCGGGAGACCTCCAGTATGTGTTTTCATGTTATGTGACGTGTGTATTCCCCGTCCGTGCCTTTTGGTGCGACGGGGATGGCGGTGTAACAAACGGATGGGAAGCTTGGCCCACTGGGCCAAAACCGCGGTAGTTGAGGGTCTCCGACCCTCAACTCATCCCACTCGTCGCCCACAGGCCAGGACCAACGTTCGAGCCACGTGGCACACCTTGCGCTACATTCCTCCCACACAAGAATGGACCCGCCCCCGGTGTCCACAATGGGTGTCGAACCCCGGCGCTCTGATACCAAAAGTAACAAACGGATGGGAAGCCTGGCCCACTGGGCCAAAACCGCGGTAGTTGAGGGTCTCTGACCCTCAACACATCCCATCCGTCGCCCATAGGCCAGGACCCACGTTCGAGCCACGTGGCACACCTTGCGCTACAGGCCGGGCTTGGTGGGCTAGCCGCCCGTCCCCAGAACATAAGCCCACAACATGGATCTCTCCTTGATTCTTAATTCATTCGTTCCATACTTTGCCAAATCTTGGCGCTGCATCTCTCTCTTGTGAAGTGAGCTGTTTCCGTCCGTTTGTACAGCTTACTATGACCACTCGGCCGTGTCCATGCTCATGCAGATCCCTGATGCGGACCCAGCTGGCGCCGGAGCAGTGATGGTTGGTGGATTCACCCGCCAGCAGTCACCAAGCGGCTGCCATAGAAAGAAACTATGCAGCAGGTTGGGGCAGCAGCGTTGTTGATGCAGCGTGCGGGCTTCGACGCTCGTTGCTTAAGTCAGCTGCCCCCTCAGTCTGCTGCTCTAGAGTCTAAGTCTGGAAGCTCTGGGTTTTGTTACTCAGAAACGCGCGCGCCAGAGTTAGCGCCAGAAAGCAGCTGAAAACTGCTAATGACTGATTAGGAATGAAGAATGAACAACAATGGGAGACCCCTCCAAGTTCTAGGCCCCCCCCAGCTCTGTAGAGCTTGTTACTCAGTTCATCAGCCAATCAGAAAATAGCTCAGTTCAGGCTGGCAGGTTTTCTCGGTGAGGCCTGCCAGGCAGCGGACAGCCCAAAACCCGGGCGTCGTCCGTTTTGCCTGAAAACTGGACCATACCATAATACCGACGCTGCGAACGCAGCCGTGCGGTCAGAATCTGCTAGAAAAATAGTAAAGAGGAGTTATGGCAGCCTAAACCCAGATAGTGCCCACAATGGTTTATGCTGCCAAACAGGGCCATGAAACATGCAACTGGGACCCTAGNCGCACATAGTGATACTCAACGTTGATGTGCTTTGTGCGTGTGTGATGCACGCCGTCATTGTCGGCGATGGCCATGGCACTCTCATTGTCACAATGCAACGTGATGGATGGGACGGACTGACGCAACTCGGACAACAGACGACGCAACCACACACTCTCACACGCGCCTGATCCAAGAGCCACGTACTCAGCCTCAGCAGTGCTGCGTGCAATGCACCCCTGCTTGCCACTGCGCCAGGACACAGCCGTGCCGCCAATCAGAAAGATCCAGCCTGTGCGACTCTTACCGTCACGACTGCCGGCCCAGTCGCTGTCGGTGTAGCCCACTGCGACAACAGACGGTTGACGGCGGAACATGAGACCTCGCCGAGGAGTCGAGACGACATAGCGCAGTACTCGAATCGCGGCCTCGTGGTGGAGGTGACGCGGCTCCTGAGAAAACTGGGCCAGGAGGTTGACGGCGAACGCGATATCTGGACGCGTCGTCGTCGCCAAGAACATCAGTGACCCGATGACTCGCAGGTACGTGGTCACGTCAACCGGCTCCCCCACAACTGCTGGGTCAGGACTCTTCAGCTTCACCTGGCCATCGGGCGACATGGGTGAGGATGCGCTCAGCACGAGTGGGAGGTCCTCGGCGAAGCGAGTGGACAAAGTCTGCACATAAGCAGCCTGATGGACGTGGAGGATGCCCTGGGAGCGATCATGCTCGAGCTCCATGCCCAGGAAGACTCGGGCAGACCCGAGATCCTTCATCTCGTAGGTGGCGTGCAGCAGGTCCTTGACGCGTTGGATGGCGGCCGTGTCTGGCGACGCAATGAGGAGGTCGTCGTCGTAGACCAGAACAGCAGCGAAGGTCTGGCCTCGCGGACTGACAAACAGTGCAGGGTACGCGGTGCTGCGCTGGAGCCCACCACAAAGGAGCGTGCTGCTGATCTCCTGGTTCCAGCACTGAGGCGACTACTTCAGGCCATAGAGGGCCTTACGCAGTCGCCACACTCTCCCGGTGCCATCGTCAAAGCCTGGTGGCTGCACCATGTAAAGCTCCTCACCCTCCAGTGAACCATGGAGAAAAGCGTTGCTCACATCCATCTGATGCAGCTCCCACCCGTACTGGGCGACCAGGCTGAAGAGCGCCCGGCTGGTGGAGAACCGGCCAACTGGGGCAAAGATCTGGTCATAGTCGTCCCCAGGGACCTGGGCAAACCCCTTTGCAGTGAGGCGGGCCTTGTACTTGTCCAAGGACCCGTCGGGTTTCCACTTGCGCCGAAAGACCCACTTGGCACCGATGGCCTTCCAACCTGGAGGAAGGTCGACGAGGTCATACACGTGGTGCTGTCGGATAGCGGCGAGCTCACCGGCGCAGACATCGTCCCAGTGTGCGGCCTCAGGAGAGGCTCGTGCCTCGCGCAAGGTGGCTGGGTCCTCCGGGCGTGCTGTGGAGCGGACTGAGAGAGCATGTGCCTCTCGCGCCCCAGGTGGGATGCGCGCCAGGGCAGCCACGACAGCGTGCCGATGCTCGTGATGGAGCATGGCGTAGCCCAATGCGGAGCCAGGGTGCAAGTCTGCAATAATGGCCGACGTGGTCAGGCCCAGGGCCTTGGTGCCAGGGTCCCCACTCACGACCGTGGGAGTGGAGGAGGCACGTGGAGCCACGGGGGGTCGAGGCGCTACTGAACGCGGTGCGACGGTCTGCACGCTCACCGACGGCCTGGGTCGGAGGCTGCCGCCGGGGCCACGTGTGTAGCGTGGCAAGGCATGCGACGGCGCTGATGGGCCAGTGGAGGCGACTGGGGCTGTCGCCTCAGAGAGATCAGCGGACACGACGGGGGCTGCCGGCCCGGAGGGACCAGCAGACGCAACTGGGGGAGCTGGCCCAGAGGGACCAGCGGATGCGACTGGGGCAGCTGGCCCGGAGGGACAAGCGGACGCGACTGGGGAAGCTGGCCCGGAGGGACCAGCGGACGCGGCTGGGGCAGTTGGCCCGGAGGGACCAGCGGACGCGACTGGGGCAGCTGGCCCGGAAGGACCAGCGGACGCGACTGGGGCAGCTGGCCCGGAGGGACCAGCGGACGCGGCTGGGGCAGTTGGCCCGGAGGGACCAGCGGACGCGACTGGGGAAGCTGGCCCGGAGGGACCAGCGGACGCGGCTGGGAAAGCTGGCCCGGAGGGACCAACGGACCCAAAGGGACCAGCGGACGCGGCCGGGGAAGCTGGCCCAGAGGGACCAGCGGACGCGGCTGGGGCAGCCGGCCCGGAGGGACCGAAGAATGTGTCACCCGGACGCGGTAGGATGGAGGACATACTCACCACTCCCCCACGCGACGGGATAGACACAGACGAGCCGGAGCGAATGAGGTCGCGAGGAAACAGGTCCTCGAAGAAGAGGGCATCCCGGGACTCGACGATGCAGTGTCGAGAGGGGTCCCAGAAGCGCCAGGCCTTGGACTGGCGAGAGACACCAAGGAAGGTGCAGGGACGGCCGCGGGGGGCGAGCTTGCCGCCCTGTTGCGGGGCAGGCAGCCAGACGATGGCGACACAACCCTAGACGCGAGCGGGGCGGAGGTCAGCGCGCTGACCGCACCAATGCTGGTACGGCGTGGACTGACGGGGAAGGGGACCGTGGGGAATCCGGTTCCAGACCCAGGTCATGTAGGCCATGGCTTCAAAGTAGAAGCCCTCGGAGAGACCGGACTCGGCACGCATGGTGCGGATGGCGTCGGCCATGGTCCGATTCCACCGCTCGGAGACACCGTTCTGGGCGGGGGTGTAGGGCGCAGATGTCTCGTGGTGGATCCCACGGGAGGCGAGGAAAGTCGTGGCCTCACCCATGTACTCGCCACCGCGATCGGAGTGAAAGCGGCGAAGGGAGCGGCCACACGCGCGCTCTGCGAGGACAAGCCAGTCCTGGATGGTGTGGGCGACATCGCTCTTCTGCCTGAGGCAGAAGACCCAGCGATTGCGAGAGTAGTCGTCCGTGAGGGTGAGGACATAGCGGCCATGCTCGCCGACCGACTCGGTGGGGAAAGGGCCCATGACATCCGAATGGACAAGGTCGAGAGGGACAGATGCACGGGAGGCAGACAAAGGGTACGTGGACCGGTGCATCTTCCCCTGAGCGCAGTCAATGCACTCAGTGGGACACGGGAGAGGGAAAGTCTCCGGGTCAAGGCCCGAGGCAGGCTGGGTGCGAAGCATGCTGTCCACAGTGGCAGAGTGGACGTGGGAGAGGCAGCGGTGCAAGAGGCGGGTGTGCTGAGGAGAAAGCGTACTGGTGACGAGCACATGGCCTGTGGCGGCAGACGAGGAGGAGATGGGAGAAGAAGAGGATAGATGAGGAACATGCCACAGGTTGCCACGGGCGGTGGCGTGCAGAACGACAAGACCAGACGGACGCAACGACACAGTGCCAACACCACGCGAGAGCACAACATCCATGCTCATGCGGTCAAGTGCAGTCACGGACAGGATGCTGAGCTCGAGACCAGGGACGAAGAGGACATCGGTCAGAAAGACGTCACCGGCAGGACCACGAAAACGAACGACGCCAACACCACGGACAGGCAACACCTGTCCAGAGCCCATCCGGACACCGGAGACATCGCCGACAGGACCGAGCATACTCAAGGCCTCACGAGAGGCCGTCATGTGATGCGTGGCCCTGGAGTCGATGATCCAGGTCTCAGCAGGGTCCTGGACCGGGGTCGCTAGATCGCTAACGGTCACATGGCAGCAGGCGAGGGACGCGGACGCGGTGGATGGAGGCGCGAAACGGGACTGCCAATCGTCAAGCCAGGCAACATCATCAAGAAGAGAGGCGGAGGAGGCCACAGGCGACGACGAGACAGACGAGGAAATGGGACACGACCGCAGCTCAGTCTCAGTCATGTAGGGCTGGGCAGGAGAGCAGGAGGTGACGCAACTCGCACTTCCCTGGGGAGGAGGGCGAGGCAGGCCGAGTTGGAGCGCGATAAACTGCTCCAGCTGACGCTCACGGGAGGAGGGCCCGGGAGCGGAGNGGCGCTCCCGCTGGCGACGCATGGTGGCGATGATGCGCGCCTCGTCCGTCGGCAGCGGGCACGTGTACCACCCGTGCCCAGGCTGGCCACAGTTGTGGCAGGCAGAGCCACCACTGCCAGACCCGGTCGACGGCTGCTGCTGCTGCTGCTGCTGCTGCTGACCCTTGCCCTTCTTGCTCCGACGCTTCTTCTTCGCCGTCGGCGAAGCGCTGGCGAAGGAGCTGGCGGAGGAGCTGACGGATGTGGCTGTGGCGGGAGAGGCGATGGCCACGGAGGCGAGAGCCTCCGTGCGATGGAGTTTGGACTCCAGGCGAGCTTCCTCAATGCGGAGGAAGAGCTCGTATGCCCAGGGCATGAGGGTGCCCTGGGTCGCCATGGTGGAAAGGACGTCTTGGGGGTAGTGAACGAAGACGTCCGCGTACGCGTTGGTGGCGCCGCGCTTGATGGTGAGGAGCGCGGACAGAGGTGGTGGAGCAGCTGTACCGAGACGACGCAGGATGTCCTCCGCCCGCTGCCAGTAGGCAGTGACCGTCTCGGTCTCTCCCATGCGCAGGGAGTTGAACTCTCGGAGCAAAAGGCTGATCTCAGCGTCGCTGGACAGACGATGAGGCCAAGTGAGGATGTGCCATGCGGATGCAGGGTCCGGTGTGGCGCCAGTGGTGAAGTCGCCGAGGAAGGGCTCCAGTGCCAGGCGGGAAGCCGGAGGGGCGACCGGGACGAGGGTACGGACGGCGCGACCAGCGTCATACAGCTGGTCAGCCTGAGTGGAGTCATAGGGATGGGTGTAGTACACCCATAGGCCCTCCCCTTGCGCCCAGATGCGGAAGCTGAGCTCCCAGCTCCGGAACTGTTCGCCAGCCTTAAGCGGCGGCGGCGGTGTCTCAAAGTCCTTCTGCCTGCGGCCGGCGCCCAGAGTGGGGCCAAGGACGGAGGTCACCGTCTGCCGTTGGCGCTGAGTTTGCTGCTGCGTTAGGTAGTACGTGGCAGCGGACACAGCTGGGCTGGCGTGCCCTGGAGGGATGAAGGGTGGCAGCGCACCGGTAGCAGTGTGGGAAGCTGATGGCTGCAGCGCCGCAAGCTGCTGCGTCAAGGCGGTGAGCTGTAGCTGAAGAGCGGCGAGGAGGTCAGGGACGCCGCCGCCGATGCCAGAGGACATCTGCTGCTGTAGTTGCTGCTGCTGCTGCTGCTGCCTCTGCATCAAGGCGGCGAGCTGCAACTGAAGAGCGGCGAGTGGGTCAGGGATGCCACTACCGATGCCAGAGGGCAACTGCTGCTGCTGCTGCTGCTGTTGCTGCTGCTGCTGCGGCTGCTGCCGCTGCTGCTGCTGCTGCTGCTGCAACTACTGCTGTTGCTGCTGCTGCTGCGGCTGCTGCTGCTGCTGCTGCTGCTGCTGCTGCTGCGGTTGCTGCTGCTGCTGCTACTGCTGCTGCTGCAACTGTTACAGCTGCTGCACAAAAGGGGGGCTAGGGATCCCTCCCACAACGGAGGAGGACCCCGCGTCAGAGGGGCTGTTGGTCATGGTGGTGAAAGATGCCTCTCGTCCCCTTTTGTGTTTTTTTTTTGTCTTCTTTTCTTCTGTGCTACTGATATCAGCAGTGACGTCAGCCGAGGATGGCTGACGTCAGCAGTGGGAACTGCGTGTGCGCAGTGCCATAGTTTTCTCCCCCGCCCCCCCCTTTTATTTTTCTCTTTTCTGTTGATGACGTCAGCAGTGACGTCAGCAGAGGGGTGCTGACGTCAGCAGCGGCAAATGTTGGGACCGCCGCTGCTGTTGTTGGTGCTGATGCTGCTGTTGCTACTGCTGCTGCTGCTGCTGCTGCTACTACTGCTGCTACTACGGTTGCTGCCGCTGCTGCTGGTGCTGCTGCGGCTGCTGCTGCTGCTCCTGCTGCTGCTGCTGCAGCTGTTTGCTGTTGCTTCTGTTGCTGCTGCTGCTGCTGCTGCTGCTGCGGGTGCTGCAGCTGCTGCTGCTCGTGCTGCGAGCTGCAGCAGCTGCTGTGACTGCTGCTGCTACAGCAGCGAGCTGCTGCAGCTCGCTGCTGCAGCTGCGTGCTGCTGCAGCTGCTGCGTGCTGCAGCAGCTGCTCGCTGCAGCTGCAGCGAGTTGCGGGGGTGGGGATTTTTTTTTCGCCTTTTTTGTTTTTTTTTTCTTTTTTATCCTGTCAACAGCAGGCAGCAGCCCGCTGCCTGCTGCGAGCAGCGGGCTGCTGCTCGCACAGCAGTAGCGAGTTGCTGCTCGCTGCTCGCTCGCTGCGAGCAGCGGGTAGCAGCAGCCGCGGCTGGCAACTGCTGCTCGCTGCTGCTGATGCTGCTGCAGCTGTCGGCTGCTGTAGCTCGCTGCAGCAGCTGCTGCAGCCCGCTGCAGCTGCTGCGTGCTGCGGCTGCTGCCTGCTGCTGCTGCGAGCTACTGCAGCCGGCTGCTGCTGCGGGCTGCTGCTGCTGCTGCACGCCGCTGCTGCTACTGCACGCTGCTACTGCTGTTGATGCGAGCTGCTGCTACTACGGGTTGCTGCTGCTGCTGCTGCGAGCTGCTGCTGCTGCTGCTGCGAGCTGCTGCTGCTGCGGGTTGCTGCGAGCTGCTGCTTCTGCCTGCTGCTGCAAGTGGTGCCAGTTACTGCACCTGGGTGACGTTACCGCGTGCGTCGTCGCCCACAGACGTCAGACGCCGCCTGCCGCTCACCTCCTCGCGTCACGCGTGGGGGTCAGTGCTGCCGAAAATTTTCGGCAAAATTTCCCTTGGCCCAATGGCCGTGGGAAAAATTCTGACGCCGCCACCAGGAGGGTCAATGCTGTCAGAAAATATCCGGCAGCATTTCCCCTGCACTGGCGCGTATGGGAGGTCCGCCGGCGTTGTCTGGCACCTGTTCGCCAGTCTTCTGCTGCTGCTGCTACGCTCTGGCTCTGATACCAAGAAAGAAACCATGCAGCAGGTTGGGGCAGCAGCGTTGTTGATGCAGCGTGCGGGCTTCCACGCTCGTTGCTTAAGTCAGCTGCCCCCTCTGCTGCTCTAGAGTCTAAGTCTGGAAGCTCTGGGTTTTGTTACTCAGAAACGCGCGCGCCAGAGTTAGCGCCAGAAAGCAGCTGAAAACTGATAATGACTGATTAGGAATGAAGAATGAACAACAATGGGAGACCCCTCCAAGTTCTAGGCCCCCCCCAGCTCTGTAGAGCTTGTTACTCAGTTCATCAGCCAATCAGAAAATAGCTCAGTTCAGGCTGGCAGGTTTTCTCGGTGAGGCCTGCCAGGCAGCGGACAGCCCAAAACCCGGGCGTCGTCCGTTTTGCCTGAAAACTGGACCATACCATAATACCGACGCTGCGAACGCAGCCGTGCAGTCAGAATCTGCTAGAAAAATAGTAAAGAGGAGTTATGGCAGCCTAAACCCAGATGGTGCCCACAATGGTTTATGCTGCCAAACAGGGCCATGAAACATGCAACTGGGACCCTAGGCAGTGCATGACGATGCAGACGCGATGGGACACGCTGGACGCATGCCAGCAGCAACTGCGGTGTCAATGACCGCCGGCAGCACGACCGCCGAGGAGGCCTGCCGATGGAGCTGAGTGCGTCGCCGGAGAGAGGAGGCTCCAGCGAACAGCGAGAAGACCTCAGCGCGCATCGGCTCCACCGGTCGACACTCCATCAGCGTCGAGTCTCGCCGTCAGTCATCTGTACGCCGATGTACACAAGCCGGGAGGACACAACAGAGCACAATGAGAGATGCGAAAAAACCAACAGCCATGACGTCCCGGGTGCTTGCTAGGGTACTCTGCAGTTTTTCTGCAGACGCTAGAGGTTTCTCGGTGGATAGGCTCTTGAGGCCGATTTGCATGTTTTGCATTGTCCTGCCATAGATTGATGCTGGAATTGTGCATGTGACAAGTCATAGCGTCCGGCTCGAGATTTTGCATGTCTAGGTTCAGACGGCGCAGCATTCTGACATGTGTGCGCTGAGTTACGGCCAAAACAGTGGTTTGGGCCGGTTTTAGGACAGCTCTTGGACCGCCGCGTGCAACACCCGCTGTGCGCCGCGGCAGGTATTTATGTCATGGACCTTTCATTTGTTATCCCTCTCTCCAAATGCTTATGGAGCATTCAGACACTTCGCCTTGTGTCCCCTAGCCAAACCCTTGCCGTTACGTGCACGACTTGTGACTGTCGTCACCGTCTGATTAGGCACTGACGCCTGGTCAACGGGAGTGTGGCTAGGAAGCTTCTATGCATCTTCTTATGGTATCAGAGCAACAAGACAGAGCCTGTTGTGCTCCAGAGCAGAGATGCAGCAATCGCAGCAGCAGTGAGCAGCAGCAGCGGCAACAACACACAGCAGCAGCGACAGGTCCTGGGAGGACCCACCAACCTGCGCCATTGCAAGGCGTAGGCCGCAACACCTGCGTGACGGAGGAGTCGTGCAGGAGGGGTGCAGCAGTGTAGCAGCACGCCAGCACAGCAGTGCGATAGCAGCTGTCGAGTAGCGCAGCAACAGTGCTGGCAGTTTTGACCACAGCAGCAGCAATAGCAGCAACATCGGCGGCGGCATCAGAAACATCAGCAACAGTAGCCGCCAAAGTGGCTTGAGGCCGTTGCCGTCAAGCTCGACGGCAGCAGCAGCAGCAGAAACAACAGCAGCGTGCGCCACCGCTGCCCCTGTCCGTGCAACTTCCTACAAGCTACACGGACGTGGAGGAGCCGCAGACGAAAATCGCGTCAGCCACCACCTCCCCGTCGGCACGAGCTTGCCCTGGCTTCAAACGAACGCCGTTTTCAGCGTTTGAGGGTGCGTTGGAAAGCACTTCTCTCAAGCTCTCCAGAGCTACTATTCACGCTCAGTTTCGTGCTCTGTCGCCACCAGCAAAGACTGGAGTGCAACGCAGATTTGTTTTCTGCTGAAATTCGGGCAGAACAGGGAAAAGGGACATTTTGCCACTTTTTCCAACTTTTTGCGACCAAACATTTCACCACCATGTTCAGCACATTCAGGAGCCTCTGTGGTCCAAATTTCGCTTGATTTGGACAACCTTGAGTTTTTAGTGCTGAAATTTTTAAATTTCAGCACTTAGCCAAGTTTCTGGCCGTCAGCACCATACTTGGCCAAATTCTTGGCCGGACAGTCGAAAATTGCCAGCATTTCAAATCCTCGAGAAACGCTGTCAGTTTCTTGTTTGGAGCATTTATTACGCTCGGCCCCATACTGAGCCCCGCGATGGCGCCGGTCCGTGACAAGGACAAAGGACCCGCTGATCCCTCTTCCTCCTCTTTTGGCGTTGTGAGCCCGCGGTCGCAGTCCCGCATGATCGATGAGCTTCGTCGGTCGCAGGACGAGATGCGCCAGTAGCAGGAGAGGCAGTCCGACGCGTTGCAGGAGATCACGGAGTTACTGCGGGGTCGTTCGATGGCTTCACAGCAGCCACCTGGAGAGTCTACTGCAGCTGCACCATCCGCTCAGCAGTCTACACCCTACACAGTGCGGCGGTCTCAGCATCGATCATCACAGGTGGACACCTGGGACGAGGAGGAGATTGAGGATGACTCACGCGAGCACGAGATTCATGTGCTTGAGGAGCGCATCCGTGAGTTACGCCTGGGATCATTGTCTCCCACTCCACCACCTTCTCGCCGTCAGGATCAGACACGTCGTTCAGCAGCGTTCACCTTTGGTGGTGTTTCCCTCACTGGTGGGCTCCCCATACCCCGCCCACCATCTCCTGATCCTGAGGTCGCCCTCCCCACGGAGCTGCGACCGAAGGACTTTGAGACACCTCCACCTCGTTACAAGAGTGACGAGGGCTTCGATTGCTGGGAGACCCTGTTTCATGTGTGGGCCGATTCTGAGGGTGTCTGGCCGTACTACCACAGCCAGTACCAGACCCGCGATGCTCACCAGGCCCAGATAGCAACGAGAGCGATGCGGGGTCTCCTCTACGCCATGCCACGGGAGACTGTGATCGACTTCCGTCCTTTCCTCGGTCAGACCGGGACCGGGATTGGAACAGATCCGCGTCAGGGCTGGGAGCTGGCCCTGACACTTCTCACTGCGATGACCCATGCCACGAGGGCGGCCCGACTACGTGAGTTTCACTCCCTCCGCCAGGGCCCCACAGAGCTCGCAGCTGACTAGTGGAGGCGCGCGATGCGCCTTTACACGCGCCTTGGGACCGGTGGCGAGACGCACTTGTGGGCGCTCGACACCATCATGATGGGAGTGCATTTGGACCACGTGAAGCTCTTTACGGGCTTCGATCGTGTGGCTCTCTCTGAGCTGTCAGAGTCACTACAACTGCTTCCTTGGGCCCATCGCTACTTCATCCAGGCCACATCGTCTCATGAGGCTGCAGTCGCTCATCAGCAGAGTCCACTGGTTGCAGAAGTGACTGCGACGCCTCCTACGCCTCTGTCCCTGCTCACCAGTCCCACCTGGACCGCCTCCTCCTCCTCCTCCTCTACTCCAAGCGGCCACACTCAGGGCGTTGCAGGGGCCGCACAGGGAAAGAAGGGGAAGAAGCGACGCGGAAAGGGACAGCAGCAGCAGCAGCAGCCGGCGAGTAGTGGCGGTGGACGTTCTGTCCACTGCTACAACTCTGGAGGCGCTCACCGCTACACAGAGTGTGAACAGCCACTTGACTGGACTTGGATCATGCGCGGCCTCCAGGCGGCGCACGCACAGCGGACTTCCTCGAGCGACACACGGACTGGGCGCGGCGTGACCACGAGTGCTACAGACGCACCCGTTTCATCAGGCGGCAGCACTGAGGTGGACCCTCGGGATCGCATGATCGCAGAGCTTCGTCAGCTGCTGGCGCTTCGTACTCAGGGAGATGCGAGTGTGTTGTCACAACCGAGTGGTCCCGACACAGCTTGTCTTACTACGTCTGTTGCTCGTGATGATGCTTGTGGTGGAGCTATGGTGGCTTGCGATGAGGATGGACCTGACAGTATCGACTGGCTTGCCGAGTCACAGATCCGTGTTGTCCGTCGTTGTTCCGAGTCCTCTGCTGAGCGCCCAGCAGAGGCANCACAGCTTGTCTTACTGCGTCTGTTGCTCGTGATGATGCTTGTGGTGGAGCTATGGTGGCTTGCGATGAGGATGGACCTGACAGTATCGACTGGCTTGCCGAGTCACAGATCCGTGTTGTCCGTCGTTGTTCCGAGTCCTTTGCTGAGCGCCCAGTAGAGGCAGAGTGTTCTGTGGCACGTTGCTCAGTGTCGACGACTGGTCGTGAGCCGAGTGGCACCTGGATTATTGACTCTGGGGCCACTCATCACATAACCTGTCGTCGTAGTGACTTCGTTGTGCTGGGTCCCGTTGCGTTTGTTCGGTCTGTTCGCACAGGGTCTGGTCAGTCGTTGCCTGTATAGGGAGTTGGGGTTGTGCGGTTCGATGGTCCGTCTGGCCACTTCTACATTTCTGATGTGCTCTTTGTCCCTGCTCTTGAGCTCAGCATGCTCTCTGTTCGTGCATGCACCAGGATGGGCCTCACTGTTGAGCACTCTGCTGACTCTGCCACAGTGACTACTCTTGACACACGTGCCGTTGTGCTTCGTGCCTCTATTGTTGATGACCTGTATCGTGCGTCTCATTGCACTCCCTCTGCTTCTCCTTCCCCTCCCCATTCTGTGCGAGTGTTTGTCACTAGTGTTCTCTCCCCAGAACACCAGCGCTTGTTACACCATCGCCTCTGCCATGTGAGCTCGGACACTGTGTCCAAGCTCATTCGTACTCAGCCAGCCCTCGGTCTTCACGCAGCTTCTTTTGAGAAGCCGCCCAAGACCGACTGTCTTTTTTGCGCCCAGGGTAAGATGCATCGCTGCTCTTACCCTGACTCCTCCTCCCGGGCACTACGCCCACTTGAGTTGGTTCACTCGGACCTTCTCGGCCCTCTCCCAGTCAAGTCCCTCTTTGATCGGGGTCGATACGTTCTCACCCTGACTGATGACTTCACGAGGATAGGGTGGGTCTACAGCCTGCGCCACAAGAGCGATGCCGCATTGGCAGTCCGCCTGTGGCTTGTGATGGCTGAGCGTCAGTCTCGTCACACTCTGCACACATTCCGTTCAGATCGTGGTGGCGAGTTCTTGGGTGAGATGGATGCCTACTTTGCCGAGCACGGTATCTTTCACTAGCTCTCCGCCCCTGCTACACCACAGCAGAACAGTGTGTTTGAGCGTTAGAACCGCACCATGGAGGATGCGGTTCACGCTATGCGGTCTGAGTGCGGTCTACTGGAGTCCTTTGTCTTTAAGGGCTTCTGACATGACGTGGGTCTGGAACCGCTTGCTGCATGGTCTGCTTCCAGACCATGTCACGCCGTATGAGCTGTGGTTCGACCATCGCGCTGATCTCCTTCTCGCTCGCGTTTGGGGGTCTCTTGCTTGTGTCTGGTACACCGAGGACCAGCAGGGTTCTAAGGTCTCACCTCAGGGACGCATGTGTGCCTTCCTCGGCATCTCCCCTTGGTCGAAGGCCTGGCGGTTTTAGGACCCTGCTCGCCATCGCATTGTCGAGTCTCGAGATGATCTCTTCTTTGAGACTCTCACCTACTACAACTTGTCTAGCATTCTATCGCTGGCCGCCAACCACGTTCCTACCTGTGTGGCTTCCCGGCGGATGGGGTAGACTAGTCCTGCGGATGGGTCCGGCCGGGCTTCCTCACCTGCTGACCGGTCTCCGGCTGCTGATGATCCGGCCATTGTGGCTGTGGGTCCAGTAGCCTCATCCATACCGTCTAACACACTCGATCCTATGCCACTTCCTTGTCCCACACCGGATCTCGTGCGGGCTACAATTCCCTCTGACACACCTGATCCCGTACGAGCGTTAGTTCCCTCTGGCACACCTGACCCTGTGTCGGTGTCATACCCTTTTGGCACACCCAATCCCGTACTGGTGCCAGTCCGGTACCCTCTGGTATACCTGACCCCTTACCAGTGTCAGTCCCCTCCATCACACCCACTCCCGTGCATCCACCCATGCCTCCTACGAATCTAGCACAGCAGCCTTCCCCGCAGCCTGAGGCGAGCACGGCGTCGAGGTACTCCCGCGAGCCTGGCGGTCGCCTGCGACCATTGCCCTCTAGTTCTCAGTGGACTGCTGACCCTGTGCCCAGACGACCGACTCGTAGTGTTTAGAGTGGTGAGCCCGGCACGAAGGCCCTTGGCCTAAGTGTCCAGGCAGACTACACCGAGATTAACCCAGCATGTCATGTCGGCCATAAGTTGGTCTCTCGAGAGTTCTTGGTCGCTTGCGACGCTGCAACCGACCTTGTCATGGTCAGACCAGGTCCGGAGGCGTGTGTCTTAGCCACCCGGAGCACTCCCTTGACGATGCCTGATCCAGGCACATTGAAGGAGGTACTCTCAGCTCACGATGCAGACCTGTGGCGTGCTGCTTGTGAGGATGAGTTGAGAGCCATCCGTGAGCACGGTGTCTATGAGCTTGTCGACCTCCCGCCTGGGTGGAGGGCTGTATAGGCCTAGTGGGTCTTTCGCAAGAAGGTGAAGCTTGATGGCACACTGGATCGCTACAAGGCTCGCTTGATGGCCAAGGGGTTCTCGCAGGTTGAGGGAGTGGACTTCACTGACACATTTGCACCGGTTGGCCGCATGACCACGGCTCGAGCTCTGTTCGGGGTTGTTGCTCACCACGACTGGGAGATGTACCAGATGGACGTGAACAACACGTTCCTCCATGGCACCTTAGAGGAGGAGATCGACATGGTCCAGCCACCTGGGTTCGAGGTCGGTGACAAGGTCTGGCGCTTGCGCAAGGCCTTGTACGGCCTGAAACAGTCACCCAGGTGCTAGAACTTGGAGATCATTGGTACACTGACACGTGCCGGTTACGTACAAAGTGACGCTGACCCGTCCCTCTTTCTCAGACGGACAGCTGACACCTTCACTGCCATCCTGGTCTACATGGACGACCTCCTGATTGCGTCTCCTTCTATGGAGGCCGTGAAGGAGGCCAAGGCAGTTCTCCAGGCTGCCTACAGGATGAAGGACCTTGGTACTGGAGCTGTGTTTCTCAGGATGGAGATCGTGCGTGATCACCAGCGACGAACACTCTTGTTACACCAGGCACGTTACGCCCATGTTGTGGGGGAGCGGTTTGCTGACCTCTTGGTTGTAGTTCCTATAGCCTCCACCCCCATCACACGTGACGGGCAGGATGTTGTGAAGGTGGATGATCCCACAGACCTGGGGGAGATAGTGGACGTGACCCTGTAATTGCGCCTGATCGGCTCCTTGATGTACTTGGCCACTACCACACGACCCGACATAACCTTTGTCGTCAACCTCCTTGCACAGTTTTCATAGTGTCCTCGGGCAAGAGCCCTTCATGCTGTTGTGCAAGTGGTGCGGTACGTGGTGTCCACACCGTACCTCGGACTCTACATTCGATGGCAGTGTTCGGTAGTAGTCGACGGCTACACAGACAGCGACTGGGCGTGGAGTCCTAATGGGCGCAGCTGGACAGGCTACGTATTCCTGCTTGGTGGCACTACTGTGTCGTGGCATAGTGGCAAGCAGGGTTGTATCGCATGTAGCTCATCAAAGGCTGAGTAAGTTGCTCTGGGGGCTGGGGCTACTGAGGCGGTGTGGCTGTAGCGTCTGTTTCGTGAGTTGCGTCAGACTGTGCCCTGCATTGTTCTGCGCTGAGACAACCAGAGTGCTCTTGCCATCGTAGAAAACTCTGGTGTGTTTCATGCACGCACGAAGCACATTGCTGTTGAGCATCACTCTGTGTGTGATCTTGTGGAGCGACAAGTGATCTCTGTCATCTGGGTCGGCACGGACCTGCAGCGGGATGACTTCTTGACCAAGGCGCTTGCACGTGGAAAGCTCATGGTGGCCATTCGTTCTGTCGGGCTACGCCCCTTGCCTGAGAGTGGCTGAGAGTGGGGTGTGTGAGCATGGACTGTTGTATATCTAGTTGTGTACATGTGTCAGTTCTGCACACGTATGGACATGCGTACCATCGGGTCATGGGGGAGTGTTGTGATGTGAGCTGTTTCCGTCCGTTTGTACAGCTTACTATGACCTCTCGGTCGTGTCCATGCTCGTGCGGATCCCTGATGCGGACCCAGCTGGCGCCGGAGGAGTGATGGTTGGTGGATTCACCCGCCAGCAGTCACCAGGCGGCTGCCATGACGTCCCGGGTGCTTGCTGGGGTACTCTGCAGTTTTTCTACAGACGCTAGAGTTTTCTCGGTGGACAGGCTCTTGAGGCCGATTTGCATGTTTTGCATTGTCCTGCCACAGATTGATGCTGGAATTGTGCATGTGACCAGTCGTAGCGTCCGGCTCAAGATTTTGCACGTCTTGGTTCAGACGGCGCAGCATTTTGACATGTGTGCGCAGAGTTACGGCCAGAACAGTGGTTTTGGGCCAGTTTTAGGACAGCTCTTGGACCGCCACGTGTGACACCCGCTGTGCGCCGCGGCAGGTATTTCTGCCATGGACCTGTCATTTGTTATCCCTCTCTGCAAATTCTTATGAAGCATTCAGACACTTTGCCTTGTGTCCCCTAGCCAAACCCTTGTCGTTACATGCACGACTTGTGACTGTCGTCACCGTCTGATTAGGCACTGACGCCTGGTCAACGAGAGTGTGGCTAGGAAGCTTCTATGCATCTTCTTACTCTCCCACTCACCACCAGAGCTCATGTCTCTTCCAACATGGGCCTGCATGCCCTAGACGCATTTTAGCAAAGACTAGGGGAGCAAACACAAGGCTAGCAGTCGTTGAGTAGTTGCAACCAGCCACCGGGGACACTTCCGCCTTCTCCATCTGTGGTCGCCTCCCTCGTGACATGAGCGCCTCAGACCAATCTCGCAACAAGATCGTGTGGTCCTTCACTGCCACAAAACTGTTTTGATTTGTGACGTTCCTATCGACCTGTACAGTTTACTATGACCACTCGGCCATGTCCATACTCGTGCAGATCCCTGATGCGGACCCTAGAGGCACCGGTGCAGCATCTGGTGGCGGACTACCATCCAAAAGCTGACTGACGACCGTTCTAAGGCTCCTGACGCTACCCGGGACCTCCTGCAGTTTTCTTGCAGCACACAGGTATTTATCGGTAGACTGGCAGTGGGCTCGATTTGCATGTTTTTGTATTGTGTGTCCACCGCTTGATGCCGGATGCATGCATGTGACCAGTCGTAGAGTTCGGCTTTTGATTCTGCACGTCTAGGTTCAAACAACATAGCGTTCTCATATGTCTGCACAGAGGTACGGCCAAAACAGTGGTTTTGGGCCGGTTTTAGGACAGATCTTGCACTGCCGCGTGCGACACCCGCCGTGCGCCGCAGCAGGTACTTATGCCATGGACCTGTCATCTGTCATTCCTCTCTACAAATGCTATTGAGGCATTCTGACACTTTGCCTTGTGTCTCCTAGCCACACCCTTGCCGCTGTGTGCACGACTTCTGACTACCGTCACCGACTAACCAGGCATTGACGCATAGTCAGCGACTGTGTCGCTAGGAAGCTTCCACGCACGTTCTCATGGTATCAAAACGGTCAGACAGTTCTCACCAAGTTACGCAGTAGAGACGCAGCAGAGCAGCAGTAGTGAGAGCCACAACTGTAGCAGATCCACAGGGACCCATCGACGACAACAGACCGGCATCGACGTCGCTCACCATCACCACGTGAGACTGCAGTTTCCAGCAGCATTCAGCAGTAGCAACATCAGTGCAGCAGAGTAGCAGCACAACAGCAACGCCAGCAGCAGCGGCGGTAGCAACACACGGTGGCAGCACCACAGCAGTAGCGTGCGGCGGCAGCAACACAACGGCAGCGTAGCAGCAATAGCAACACCGGCAATAGCAGCAGCAACAGCGGGGACAGGAGCACAACAGCAGCGCAACAATAGCGGCAGCAGCAACAGCGTAGCAGTGGCAGCATTAGCAGCGCAGTAGCAACGGCAGCAGCTGCAGTACAGTAGTAGCAGCGGCTGCAGCGTGCAACGGCTACAGCAGCGTGTAGTAGCCGCAGTGCGCAGCAGCTGCAGCAGCAGTTGTGGCTGTTGCCACAGCTGCGCGCGTGGCGCCCAGGCAACCACTTTGCATGCAGTCGCGCAGCTACTGCTAGAGCTGATGATGCAGCAGTAGCAGCAGCCAAGTGGAAGCTCCAGCGCAGCTTTCGCGTAGCTCCCGCGCGGCTGTTGCGAAGCAGCCGCCAGCTTGCGTAGTAGTCGCAAGGGTTGACACAACAAAACAAATAAACAAGAAAAGGAGTGCGAGCACACTTCAGCACTTTTTACCTGCTGACGTCATCAAGTCTTGGTGACGTCAGCAAATTTTTGTTGACATCAGCACTTGCCTTGGTGAAATTTTTGGTCGGTGGGTCAAAAGTTGCCAGCGTTTTGAATCCTGGATAAACGCTCACGTTTCTGCAGTTTGACCACGTTAACGTATCGGCTCATAATGAGCGGCACCATGGCTCCGCCTGACAGAAGGGAAAAAGGGTATTAGATCCTTCTTCTTCCTCCTCAGGGGTCATGAGCCCACGTTCTCAGGCCATTGAGGACCTGTGGAGCAAGCAGGATGAGATGCGTCGCTTGCTGCGGGAGTAGACTAACGCCATCCGTACACTTACGGAGCTTCTTCGAGGACATTCCACGACTCCACGACAGATTCCTGAGGGAGCGGCCGGGTTCACACCCTCAACACAGCAGTCAGCTCCAGCATCAGAGACAGGAGCTCGAGCCGACCCGCCACCTCTTGACCCTTTGGATGAGGATCCAGACATGTCATGCATGGAGGGAGACTTCCTAGAGCGCAAGATTCGTGTGCTTCAGGATCGTATCCGCTAGCTACAGACAAGCTCTCGCTCTCCACACGTGTCTCGCTTTCCGGAGTTACAATCCTTGCCTGATCTCCACCCCAGCGACTTCCCTCTTCCCGGCGTATTTCCCTTCCCTCGTCCTTCTCAGCCTGTGGTTGCTCTCCCTACGGAGCGGCAACCTTAGGACTTCGAGACGCCGTCCCCATGGTACGTTAGTGCGGACGGCTTTGACTACTGGGAGATCCTCTGTCAGGCCTGGGCTACTTCAGAGGGCGTGTGGCCCTACTACCACAAACCGTAACAGACTACGGATTGAGCTCAGATGCTGACAGCGGCTAGGGCGATGCGCGGACTTCTCTACGCCATGTCGCACGAGGACGTCGTCGACTTCCGCTCATTCCTTGGCGAGGCGGGCACAGGCACCGACGCAGATCCACGCAGGGACTGGGACCTAGCATTGTCCCTACTTTCTACAGCGACGCACGCCACCCGCGCTGCGCATATCCGTGCCTTTCCCTCCCTTCGTCAGGGGCTTGCCAAGCCTACAACCGACTACTGGATAGCGCCATGCGCATTTACACGCGCCTTGGGACCTCAGGAGGCACACAGTTGTGGGCGCTCCACACGATCATGCTCGGGGTCCGCCTTGAGCACACAAATATCTTCACGCTGTACTGCGATGTCGTGCTCGAGCCTTTTTTAGCCTCACTACAGCTTCTTCCCTGGGCGCACCAGCTTTTCCTCCAGGTGACTTCCGCCCGTGAGGCAGCCGTGGCCCATTAGGAGACCTCCATTGCTGTAGCAGTCATTGCATCACCACCAACACCCCTCCTGCATACTTCTTCTCCATCCTCTGTCTCGTCCTCCTCCTCCCCTTCTGCCCCAATTACACCGACTCACACATAGGGTGTCGCGGCAGCAGCACAGGGGAAGAAGGGGTGATGGAGGCGTTCCTCGGGCCAACAACAGCCACAACAGCAGGCGTCATCGGGCAGTAGCAGTGGATGCTCTGTTCACTGCTACAATTGTGGAGGCGCCCATCGCTACACCGAGTGCCAGCAGCCGCTCGACTGGGCGCGGATTACTCGTGGGCTCCAGGCTGCTCGTGCACTACGGTCTACGTCCAGTAGCACATCCTCTGGGCGCGCGGCGACCACGACCGCAGCAGTTCCCGCTTCACCACCGGCGACCAGAGGCAATCCAGACCCACGTGACCGCACCATCGCCGAGCTCCGACACCTTCAGGCGCTTCGTTTTTAGGGAGGTGCGAGTGTGTTGTCACAGCCGGGTGGTTCACAAACTGTTTTTTCGTCTGTTTTTGTGACTCGGGATGACTTGTGTGGGGGGAACATTCAGCATGTGATGACGATGGGCCCGACTGTATGGACTAGACTCATCAGTCTCACCTTTGTGCCCTTCGTCGTTCCTCCCCACCTGCTGCCCAATCCGAGGCCGAATGTTCCGTTGCTTGTTGTACAGTGACGTCCTCTAGTCGTGATCCTAGTGACACCTGGATTATCGACTCCGATGCCAGTCATCACATGACCTGTCATCGTAGTGATTTCGTTGTTCTCGGACCTGTTGCATCCGTTCGTTCTGTCTGCACAGGATCTTCTCAATTCTTGCCAGTCCAGGGTGTTGGGGTCGTTCGTTTTGATGGTCCGTCTGGCCCTCTGTATCTTTCTGAGGTGCTATTTGTGCCTGACCTTGAGCTCAACTTGCTTTGTGTACGTGCTTGCATGCCGATGGGACTCTCTGTGGAGCACACTGCAGAGTCCGCGATTGTGACTGCTCTTGACACTCGTAGCGTTTTCCTTCGTGCCTTTGTCATGGATGACCTATATCGTGTCTCTCGGACTTGTGCTCCTTGCTCCTCCTCCCCTTCCGCTCGTGTTTTTGTCACTGGTGTTCTGTCTCCTAAGCACCAACGATTGCTTCATTGCCGCCTGTGTCATGTATGCTCTGACACTGTGTTGAAGCTTATTTGAACACAACCCGCCCTCTTTTGCTCTCAGGGTAAGATGCATTGTTTCACCTACCCCGACTCCCATTCGGACCTTCTTGGTCCCCTACCTGTCGAGTCTCTGTCCGATCGGGGTCGATACGTCTTGACCCTGACAGATGACTTCACCCGGATGTGGTGGATCTACAGCCTGTGCCAAAAGAGTGACGCCGCTCTCGCGGTTTGTCTTTGGCTAGTGATAGCTGAGCGTCAGTCTCGCCACACAATGCACACTTTCGGCTCGTCGCGGCGGCGAGTTCCTTGGTGAGATGGACAGCTTCTTCGCCGAGCACAGGATCTTTCACCAGGTCTCCGCTCCTACTATCGCTCAGAAAAATCGGTGTTCCTGAGCGCTGGAACCGCACCATGGAGGATGCGGTTCGCGCTATGCGGTCTGAGTGTGGTCTTCTGGAGTCCTTCGTCTTTGAAGGCTTCGCCTACATGACTTGGGTCTAGAACCGCCTCCCGTACGGTCCTCTTCCGGACCAAGTCACGTCGTATGAGCTCTGGTTTGGCCACTCTGCTGACTTGTGCCTCACTCGCGTCTGGGGATCCTTGGCTTCTGTGTGGTACACTAAGGACCAGCAGGGGTCCAAGGTCTCACCACGGGGCCGCTTGTGCACCTTTGTTGGTATTTCTCCACGGTCAAAGGCATGGCATTTTTGGGACCCTACTCATCGCCGCATTGTTGAATCCCGCGACGCGCTCTTCTTTGAGTCCCTCACCTACCGTCATCTGATTTCAATCACGTCGCTGTCCGTCACACATGTGCCCACGTGTGATGTTTTTTTGACGGATGGGGGAGTCTACGCCTGCGAGCATCGATCGCCATGCTGATGGGTCCGTTTGAGCTCCCTCCACCTCTCCGGCGCTTGATGACCCAGCGATCATCGCTGTTGGTCCAGAGATCTCTCCAACACTGTTGGCTTCTACCCCTGCCCCTTCACGCCCCATAGGTACCCATGATCCTGTACCTGTGCGTACTCCTGCGATCGTACCTGGGTGCGCCAGCACCCCTGCCTCAGTGCGTGGGCTTGCCTCACCTACTCCTACTGTCACACCGAGCCCTATGTCTCCCACACCCGTATCTCCTTGCATGGTATCACCAGCTCCCTTGCCTCAGTCCTCCCCAGCTGCAATTGTGCCTGTTCCTCAGCCAGAGGTGCGCCCCTCGAGCCCGGGTTACTCCCGTGAGCCTCGCGGTCGCCTTCGACCATTGGACTCCGGAGCTCAGCGAGTGTCTGGTCATGCGCCCAAGCGCTCTACTCGTAACATCGTGAGTAGTGATCCGGGCACAAAGGCCCTAGGCCTGAGTGTCCACACTGAGCACACAGAGGTACATCTATCGTATCTTGTAGGGCACGACCTCCTCACTCGCGAGTTTCATATCGCTTGTGATGCAACAACCAATCTTGTGGTCGTCACACCTAGCACTGAGGCATGCGCTCTTGCCACGCAGAGCTCTCCCTCTATGGCTCCTGGCCCGGGCACACTGAGGGAAGCTCTCTTGTCACAAGATGCCGATGTGTGGCGTGCTGCTTGCAAGGATGAGCTCCGCGCCATCTGAGAGCATGGGGTTTACGAGCTAGTCGACCTTCCACCTGGGAGGAAGGCTATTCAGGTCAAGTGGGTCTTTTGCAAGAAGGAAGAGCCAGATGGCTCACTGGAATGCCACAAGGCTCGCTTGGTCGTCAAGGGGTACTCTCAGATTGAGGGCATCGATTACACTAACACCTTTGCCCCTGTCGGCCGCATGACCTCAACTCGAGCTCTGTTCGGTGTAGTGGCTCAGTATGACTAGGAACTGCACCAAATGGATGTGAACAATGCATTCCTCCATGGCTCTCTAGATGAGGAGATTTACGTAGCTCAGCCACCCGGCTTTGAGGACGGTACCAAGGTCTGGCGCTTGCGCAAGTCCTTGTATGCCCTCAAGCTATCTCCTCGGTGTTGGAACCAGGAGATCACTGGCACCCTTACTCGTGCGGAATATGTATAGGGCAAGGCAGGTCCCTCTCTCTTCATCCGACAGACGCCTGTTCAATTCACCGCCATCCTGGTTTATGTCAACAACCTTTTGATCGCGTCTCCTTCAATGGAGGTCATGAAGGAAGCCAAGGCTGTCCTCCACACTGCCTATAGGATAAAGGACCTTGGTCTTGCAGCGGTGTTTCTTGGCATGGAGATCGTGCGAGACCGCAGATGTCGCACTCTACTACTGCATCAGGCCCGATACGCACGTGTTGTGGGGGAGCGCTTCAGCGACCTTCTCCGCGCACTGCCCACGGCTTCCACACCTCTTACACCTGATGGGTAGGATGCCCTGAAGGTTGAAGATCCCACACAACTGGGAGAGACAATGGATGTGACCCTGTACCTCCATCTCATCGGATCTCTGATGTAGGTGGCCACGTCCTGACATCGCATTTTCCGTCAACCTCCTTGCCTAGTTTTCGCAGGCTCCACACGCTAGAGCCCTTCACGTGGCTATGCGAGTGATGCCGTACGTGGTCTCTGCACCGTACCTCGAACTCTGCTTTCGTCGACAGTGTTTGTTTGGTGGTCCTTGATGGCTACACCAATAGTGACTCGGCCTGGAGCCCAGATGGACGCAGTCGCAACGGTTACGTGTTCTTGCTCAGTGGGAACGCTGTGTCCTGGCGCAACGGGAAGAAGGGCTGCATTACACATAGCTCATCGGAGGCAGAGTACGTTGATTTGGGTGCAGGGGCTGCTGAGGCGGTATGGCTGCAGCGCCTTTTCCATGAGCTTGGCCAGTCAATACCCGCCATTGTGCTTCGCTGCGACAACCAGAGTACTCTTGCCATTGCAAAGAACTCTGGTGTCTTTCATGCTCACACAAAGCACATTGCGGTTGAGCACCACTTCGTGCGTAATCTGGTGGAGCAACACGTGATCTCCGTCATTTGGGTTGGCACTGACATTCAACGTACTGACTTCTTGACATAGGCACTAGCACACGGAAAGTTCCTGGTGGCCATTCGTTCTGTTTGACTTCGCCCCTTGCCTAAGAGTGGTTGAGTGTGGGGTGTATCCGTGTTCGTGTCACATTTGTCGTTGCACTTGTTTTTGTATTTGTCTCAGTGTTGCACGTGTATGGACATGCGTACCATCAGGTCATGGGGGAGTGTTGTGATTTGTGACGTTCCTGTCGACCTGTACAATTCACTTTGACCACTCAGCCGTGTCCATACTCGTGCAGTTCCCTGAAATAGACCCTGGAGGCACCGGTGCATCATCTGGTGGCAAACTACCGTCCTGGAGTTGATTGACGACCGTTCCAGAGCTCCTGACGCTACCGGGACGGGACCTCCTGCAACTTTTCTACAGCACACAGGAGTTTATCGGTGGACTGGCCGTGGGCCTGATTTGCATCTTTTTGTATTGTGTGTCCACCGCATCTTGCCGGATGCATGCATGTGACCAGTCGTAGCGTTCGGCTTTTGATTCTGCACGTCTAGGTTCAGACGGCGTAGCGTTCTTATATGTCTGCGCAGAGTTACAACCAAAACAGTGGTTTTGGACCGGTTTTAGGACAGATCTTCCACTGCCGCGTGCGACACCCGCCGTGCGCCGCGGGATGTACTTATGCCATGGACTTGTTCTTTGTCATTTCTCTCTGGAAATGCTATTGAAGCATTCTGACACTTTGCCTTCTGTCTCCTAGCCAGACCCTTGCCGGTGTGTGCAAGACTGATTGTCGTCACCGACTGACCAAGCAGTGACGCCTAGTCAGCGACTGTGTTGGTAGGAAGCTTCCACGCATCTTCTAAAAAGCAACCTACCCTATTGCCGCGTAAATTCATAACAAAAATGATTATGATGAAGTTTCATAATGGTGAAATACTCCCCGTGTGTTGGTCCACAACGATTACAAATTACTTGTGTTTTTGGGTACAAATCATGGTGCACATAAAGAATCTCCTACTTTACTCGGCGTAGTTTTATCTTGGCGGCGATATAGCTGGTGTATCCTCCCAAGCGTGAACATAAGCCTGAGATATCCGCGAGTCGAATGTTAACCACGCCATATCCTAAGGCATAAAATGCAAGTACCCCATATCTACCTCCTATTACTTTACGTCGACGATATCCGTTCCTGTTGGTAGAACGACAACATATCCGGCACAATGTTAATTATCGGCAAATGTGGGTACGATGTTGTTTTTATGTACTGGGAATCAGGTTTTCATGTACACATTACAATGTAACAACGGAGACATTCTTCACCTTCAAATAGTGCTCGCGAATGTGTTTACATGTGAATAGCAGACGCGTTCTTTTCATACGTTGTCGACGAATGACGTGTCGACATATGAAGTATAGTTTGATGCCTCCCAAATATTTGTCGTTGAAAGGCGGGGGTATTACTTATTAGGGATTGGGTGACTTTAGACGACTATTCTACCTTCAGTCTGCAGGACGCACCTTCGCGAACACAACCTTTCATTTTGAAGTTGACATATTATCTTGTGCCAGTCTGGCACGAGCCTCACTGGCAGGTAGGACATATCGCAACCAATCCTGACATCGCTTGAGGGCATGCTTTGATGTCAACTCATCCAAATACATGTGGTTGAAGTATTGTGTTCTCCGATGACATCACTGTCCAAACCGAGAGAAGTGCCTTGTGCCACGTGCGCAACGTG
Organism: Penium margaritaceum; assembly: GCA_023375785.1. NCBI lineage: Eukaryota > Viridiplantae > Streptophyta > Zygnematophyceae > Desmidiales > Peniaceae > Penium > Penium margaritaceum. The sequence continues at coordinate 18,495 of SZWC01005099.1, read as the reverse complement.
GCACGAGTGATGTTGTCTATTGGGTTGAGCTACGCGACCTTTGTGTGCACCCTCTCATGAGCTCTGAGTCAAAGTTGTCCACTGTTCGTTTCCTGTCTGTGCCGTCCAAGATCGCGATGCCGGTAGTGAGACCGAAGCTATGGGGGGCGCTTCTGCAGCCGGTGAGAATGGGCATGTCGTATATTTAGTCATGAAATTTCTTATGCGATATCCATTTTGTCCGAAGATGGTGGTACAAGTCAGCTGGGCAGCCAGCCGTAGACGTAGGTCCCATGGCCCAACTCCAGTGACACCATCACGTGGCACCTCTTCAACGTCGCACGACGAGCGTGGTCTTACTTCCCCAGCCCAAGTCCAAGTTTATGACGAGGACTTGGAGCGTGAACAACAAACACCTGGCCATGTTATTTGGCTCGAATAGCTTGCAAACAGCGGTCTTTGTCTGAGTGATGGGGTCCATGGCCATGGTAATACATGGCCGTTGATGTTATTTTTCATCATGCAAGTTGCGTGCCCCCAGGTTTGTAACGTAACCTGTGTTTTGTGGTTATTACTATGCAGGGTCCTCGGATGAAGAACTGGACGGCGCGGTCCCCAAAAGGCGCAAGACAACAGATAAGTTCCCGCCCGGCATGGAATTTGCTACGATGGAGGAGGCATGGGCCACAGTTGACGACTATGCCATAGCCAACCGCATGACCTAACGGTGGCTTCGGAGCGAGAAGACACGTTTCGAGGCACGCTGCGGACAGTGGAAAGGAGAACCAGTGTCCGTGGTTGCTAAAGGCGCATGTCAACGCGAAGCATGACAATGTTGTCGTTGGGCAGTTTGTAGATGGCCACCATTGGGTGCCTGGCACGCGACGAGGTGATCCAGCAAAGACGGTGCATTGGGTTAGTCGGCAGATCACGTCCACGTTGAAGCGCAATCCCATAGCCAGCGTGAAGACCCTGGAGGCCGTGATGAAGAAGAGCACTGACAAGGAGGTCGACAAGAACACTGTCTATCGCGCCCGATCGAAGACGTAGGAGGGGATAATTGGCCCGAAGGACAAGGCGTGGTCCCTCTTTCCTGTTTACTGCGAGCAGGTGTGATATGTTTGGTTTCTTCCTCATCCTGCATCGTTGGTGTTTTGTAAAGGCCTCTTCTCTAACTATTGAAGTACATGTTCGGACTTGCAGCTCATGCGTGTGGACCCCAACACTTACGTCGTTGCAAAGGCCACAGACGATGGGATCTTCCATCGTGCCTTTGTTGCCTCCCGATGTGATCATCTTAGGCTTTCAACACTGTCGCAGGCTTCTCACCATGGACGACACGGCATTAAAAAACGGCCATAATTAGGTCCTCCTCGTTTCCCAATTCTTTGACACGAACGACAACTCGGTCCCTATAGCATGGGCCATGGAGAGCGGAGAAAATGAAGACAATTGGAAGTGGTTGTGTTTCCATTTGTCCATGGCCTACCCTGCTGCTGTAGAGGAAGGAATCGTGGTCATACGCGACTGTGACAAGGGTTTGCTGAACACGGTGGCCGATAAGCTGCCAGGAGCCCAGCACAGCTACTGTGCCTTCCATCTGCAGGAAAACGTGTGACAAAAGCATGGCAAGTAGGCGGGCTACTGGTTCTGGAGGTTGGCGCATGCTCTAACAGAGGCGGAGTGGCAGAGGTGCGAGGAGTAACTTCGCCAGGATTCTTCACGTGCGTCTCTCATGGTGCTGGGGGCAAACAGAGAGGGCGGGATCCCGAAGGAGCACTGGAGTAGATTGTACTACCCCGTTGGACGCGACGGGCACACCACTTCCAACGCCGCCGAGTCATTGAACGCTCAAATCGTCAAGGTCAAGAAACTGTTTCCATTCTACTGTTTAGTGGCCCTGTACACATGGGTGTAGCGGTTTCTTGCTGATCGCCGCAAGCTAAGCAAGCAGGTGAAGGGCAAGTTTGTACCTTCACCAAAGAAGAGCATGCTCCACGCGTCCGTGAGCAGCGCGGACTACAAGGTGGAAGAAGAGGGCCCATAGTCGGCAACAATAATAGGGTCCAACAATAGTCCGCGGCAAGTTAACGTGCAAGAGAGGACGTGCACGTGCAGTGGGTGGAAGGAGTGGGGGCAGCCTTGTGTCCATGCATGTCCGTTTCTGATTGGCAGGGGTGAGAATCCAGAACCGTTGGTGGACGTGCATCACACACGCATGGCGTATTCCAGGACCTACAACCATCCCATGCCGGGTGTGAACCCTATCCACCTGAAATATCTTGAAGACAAGCAATGGCGGTAGCTTGGGCCCAAGCGTGGACCAGGGGGTCTCAAGAGTGCAAGGTTGGAGCGGGATGATCACTGAAAAAAAAACTACATGTGTCCACAGTGTGGTGTGAAGGGGACACCAAGACCAAGTGCCTTAACCCTCCAGCACTCGGTGGTGTAACAGCCGCTGCAGCCAACACTCTGCTCCGTCGGCTACAGCACACCGAAGCTGCCATTGGAGCAAAATCAATAGCAAGACACAATCCACGCGTGCTTACAAGTGATGGAGGTACAACTGATGGAGCCGGAGCAGACGTCGGGACCAGTGGGACAGGCGGAGGAGAGGAAGAGGAGGCTGATTCGCTTAAAACAGGTTGGGTAGCAGCACGAGCAGAAGCGCGAAGGGTTGATGCCAGCATAGCAGCAGTGGAAGGACCTAGGATAGGAGGCTTCAACTTTTAGAGGTGTAGCAATTGCTGTAGCTGTACCTCTTGGGCAAGCAAGTGGTTCTGCAAGAGCCGCAGGAGCCACAGCTACAAGAGCCGCAGGAGCCGCAGCTGCAGCTGCAAAAGCAGGTGTAGCAGGCGCAACTGTAGGGGGTGCAGTTGGAGCTGCTGCGGCTGCTCCTGCAGCCACAGCTGTAGGAGCAGGTGCAGGACCACAGTATGATCATGAGGACGACACGCCATATAACTCTGGTGACGAAGAAGTGTACGACCCTAAGAGGTACATTTTTTAAGACTCAGAGGACGAAGAGGAGGACGAGGACAGGTACGAGGACTTGAGACTACAGCATGAGTGGGAGCGTCGTGAGGAGATTCGCCAACGGGTAGCAGCCGTGTTGGATGCCGTCCGAGTGGAATACCAGTGGGACGACGAGCCAGACAAGGTGGAGGACGGCACGTTCATGTTAGTGCTCATGTGTTGTCCACAATTCAAGTTAACATCCCTTTTTCCATGTCCACGAGTGTGTTCCTCTTCACTCAAACCCTCTGATGTTGCTCTACATCTTCTCTTTGCAGGTGAGAGTGCGTACAACAAGGTTTCAAGGTTGCAGTTTACATGGAGGGGCAGGTGAAACAGGACATGGCCCAAGATATGAAGGGACGGGTCAGACAGCACGTGGCCTAAGACATGTAGGGGCGGGTCAGACAGCACGTGGCCAAAGACATGTAGGGGCGGGTCAGACTGCACATGGCCAAAGACATGTAGGGGCGGGTCAGACAGCACGTGGCCTAACACTGAGAGAAACCCCTAGTCCAGTAGTGCAGCGTAGTAGTGGGTGGCAGTGGACTAGATGTGGATCGACAATGGACATGTGTTCAATAAAACCTCAAACAATAATCTCGTTATGTCCATGAGTCCTGGGTATTTCATGTATATGATCATCGAAATAATCAATGATGTATCCACCGAGGAACGCATAAATGTATAAGAAGAAGAAGTTGGCTTCATTGTTCCATCTCTTTCCAACTTCTTTCTTTCAAATGTACAACTCGGTTCAACACTTGTGTACAAGTCCAAGCATGCTCATTATGGAACAACCTGACTGCACATTAGGGCAGCCAATTGTTCTTTCCTTCCTGGCTGGAGAGTGTACTACCTATGTGTGCTGCAAGTTATGGCCAAGGGGGAGTCGTACCCAAGTCACCAAAGTGTATTACTGCACATGTCCAGCAGAAGATGACTCTTCAGCTCCTTCAAGTGTGACAGAGGAAGACACCGAGGAGACAGATGACATGTTTTACGATGTTGACAGCAACATGGAGTACGAAGTCTATGCTGAAGAAGTCGACGATGAGGAAGCCCAAGACTGTTGCCAACTAGGGACAGCTGTTTCCTATTTGTGATATCATAAGTTGGTTGCATTCTCTTCCACCACCGGTTAGGGAGTGGATAGCTTGTGGACGTCCATGGACACAATTGTGGGAATGAATTTGTTGAACTTGTTTCTCATTAATTGACGAGGTTGCTTTTCACATTCACCCATTGTATGCCTCTTCAATAGTACTAGGTCATGTTGCAAAATCTTGTACCTGAACATTATGTGTCATTTCTTGAATTCACGGCTATATTTTTTTTCTCTGGAATTTTGTTGTAAAGGAGAACTTAATCATGTGAAGAGCGTCAATTGGTTATGATAGCATTGGGTATTCTTATTTCAATTCCAAAGCATGTACTCTCATGCTCCGATGGCCAGAAAATATAGCGCTAGTTCAAATACGCCAACAACGAGTGAAGTGTCCCTAACGATACGTAATCACGCGAGGACCTCTCATTGCAGTAGCCGTCGCTACGTTTCGGCGTCGACGACGTCCAATGGGCTTGTAGGTCAGATTCAGGGCATTGTTGGTTGGAAAATGACAGAAGACCAGCCTGTCAGGCGAAGACGCTGATGGGTCGTTATCGGACACAGTGACCGTTCAGCCGACTGGGGAGCATTCACTATCGGCCAAGTTGGCAATTCTTCGGAAGTGGATATGGCGTAATTAAGTGAAAGTACATTGGATATGGCATAGATATGTTAAAAGGCACGGGGATGGCGCTCTTCATGTCCGGTCCGATGGGCACCGCATCAATAAAGTTCCGAGCTTTGGACATGGCGTGGTTAGTGTGCGAAACATGGATACCGCGATATCGGGAATTCTGTAGATGTATGGTCACTCCGCCGTTGGCTTGGTGATCGAGCGAGGGCCAAGGTCAACGAGTGTTCGCACTCTCTGCATAAAGGACGCTTGGAAAGTGGTGCCAATCTAGCACATAATACGGTAGTTTTGTCCTTGTTCATGCTTGATATGCCATGTCTTGGTGACCTAGTTTAGTCCTGCTTATGAACTTGTTTGGACTGGCATAGCTCAGGACCAAACTCGCTTTGGGTCTTTAGGTACTTCCAACATGCGAGTGGCATTGTGCCCTCATTCTTGGATGAGCGCTGGCGAGCTCTACTCGCCGGCCGACGGGTGGGCTCGGGGAACGAGCTCCACTCCGTAGTGCGAGACCCTCTCGCTCCCTTTCCACATGTCTTCACGACACACCGCCATTTCCCTCGTGGTCTGCCTCATTCTTTCCACGTTCCTGTGTTCCACGTAGGTGTGTGAGGGAAGAGGTCTAGGACGTTCTTGATTTGGTATCAGAGGAGGCGAGCCAAGCTTGTTGTTCTGCGTGTGAGAAGTGGAACGAGGTCGTGGGAGGGCCCGATGAGCACTAGCCACAGCAACAGCTATGTGGAGCGGTAGCTGCGTAGAGCAATAGTGGCAGCGAGAGTTGCGCAAAGTGGTTCGAGTGGGAGCTGAGCAGAGGAGCAACTGTAGCGGTGGTGGGGCGCAGTGCGGGCGGCGGTAGTGCACGCGGCGGTAGTGCGGGCGGCGGCAGCAGCTAGTGGCTGCAACAACGACGGGTCTTGGTAGGACCACCACCGTAGTAGTAGCGACAACTTATGTAGAGGTAGCAACAACGTGCGTAGCAATGGACCCTTAGTGGCTTGAGATCACGGTTTTTTAGCATAGCGACAACAGCATCAGCGGAAAAAACAATAGCAGTGACAACAACAGCAGCAGTCAGAGCATCACTCCGTCGTCGGCTCTCTCTTGGGATCCCCCTCCCCCTTGCTGGCTTGGCTCCCTTGTGCTCCTAAGTAGGATGGGTGTGGTCAAGGTACCCGATAATTATCTCACAGACCTCAGTGGGTGTTTCCCACGCCCACTGGGGCGGGGGAAACCATAGCGATTTTTCCAAGAGTGTTCGGGGGCTGGCAAATGGACGACCCTCAAGCCTAAAAAGGCTTCGACACGGATCCTACGCCCACTTGGACTGCGTAAACGCTGCCGAATGTTTTGGCTGGATCTCTCACCGAACGACAGTATCAGCACACGCAACACAATGTGCAAGGATGCACTCGCAAGAGTTTTGGATAAGCTTGTTGACACGTGGCTTGCGTGAGCTACGCAAGCAGTAGGCTTCGTAGCCTGATCACACGACGAAGCAGATGGCTGATCTGTTCAAGTTGTTTCGAAATGCGGTCTAGCCACAACAACAGCAACAGCGGTAACATCATTGTGGAGCATCATGAGCACAAGCCAACGGACAACATGCATAGCTTCCTTAAACATGCTGGTGCTAAGTGCCTTGGCGAGAAAGTTTGCACGCTCTTGACAAGTACCAATCCACATTATATGATTTAGCAATGCGTTTATGTACAATGTGGTGTTCAATGTTGATTTGCTTTGTGCGAAAATGATGCATGCCATTTTGCTTGGCCATAGCTTTAGTGCTTTGATTTTTGCAAGGTAGTGTGAATTAGCGAATAGGCATGGGCAACCGTTGCAACAAGTGACAAAGCCACACACTTTCACGCGTACATGTGTCCAGCGCCAAATAGTCAGACTAAAGAGCTACACGGAATACACCCCTGCCTTTTGTTTTTTCGCAAAAGTGGAAAGGTGCCCTACCGACATGAAAAATGCATCCTATGTGTTTGCGTGCATTTGTGTCATGCGCCCAATCACTATTAGTTTAGGCATTAGCAACCATAGAGGGTTGTGGATAGCACCATAGTTTGACACATGCTTTAGAGAGCATGTAACGGATCACACGTAAAGCCACCTCAATATACTTGTGATGGGGATACTAGACGGAGAGAGCCATATACTTGACCAAAGAGGTCACACCCCCTTGAGTCATGGTGGCTAGGTACATGAGGGACTCAATTGTGTTGAGGTAATAAGTGACATTGATAGACGCCCCAAGCTGTGAAGGATCCGGAGGCTTTTGCAACTGCTACCCTGCTGGTGTCATCAAGGTTGAGGCAATAGTCACCTAAAGCGATTGAGAGATCCTCCAAGGTTGCGAACATAAGAAGACTGTTGCACGTATAGAGTGCAGCTTTGACGGTCGCACTCCAAATCCATTTCGAGGAAGGCATGATTTGGTACTGAGTCTCATTTTGTATGTAGATTGAAAGATTGCCTTCAGAGACTGCATCATACCAAAGCTAGGAGAGGTGACGAGCACGTCATCGACATAAACAAGGATGACCAGAAGGGGTCTGGCGGCATGCTCAGAAAGAGCGTAGGGTTGGCTATGTTGCGACGATAACCACCATTTTCGAGGGCGGATGAGTTCTCCACATTCTAGGAGGAAGGTAACTGTTTGAGGCCATCAAAGGCATATGTATGTCAAGGCGCCAACGGCGATTCCTCTTGCAGAATGGGAGAGCATTGATCTAGCCACGACTCATTATCGAGGTAAAGAGAGGATCATCGCTCGATCACGATTGAGAGAAAACTCCCATAAAGCCGAATTACATTCGGGATCGAGGGTTGTATTTTTTTCACAAGCACTCGCTGAGCCTTGCTGTGGGAGGGCTTAGCAGATACCCTTTCAACGCATGAGGTGTCTCGGACCCCTCACGAGAACCCCATGCAAACCCCTCTCTTGAAAAATCATTAACACATTAAGGAAGGGGTTTGTGGTTGTTCGAGCGGGATGATGATGTCAGCACTTCCCCGCCGCTTTTTATGGAGGGTCAGAATGGTGTATACACAGATATCTTCTAGATAATTCATAACCTTCCTTCAAAGTTGGGTACATAATATTTAAACAGTAAAATTAGTGTTTATGGTATTATTAAAGAGCGATCACTGGATTTATCAGATCTATTGAGAATCCTGTGGACACATGGTCACTCCCCCAATTGTTTTTTTCTAGATCAGGGGTCATATTCTCACGATGCTCTGATCCTAGCCGTCGTTACACCGCCGGCCGTTGACTTCTACCGCGGCCCCAGTGGGCCAGGAGAGGCTCGAGGGGACGACGATGGCTCCCAGCCTCGGGAGGGTAGCGGAGAGGAATCGGTGGAACCGGAGCGGCTCAAAGAGGACCTCGTTTTGTTTTCGAGTCGAAATTCGCGCAGCGCAGTGAAAATGATTGCTTTAGAATACGGGAGTGACAGCATTTCATGTATGGTTCAGTGAACGAAATCGTTGGTGGAGCGATGTACAATCTATGCGCAAGACTTGTTTCCCGGTGTGGAAACAGGTGTTGGCTCCGCACCGCGATGACCACCACCTGCGCAGCGAAAAGATCTCGTACGGACCGAAACGGAAGCAGCTGCAGGTAAAATCAATGGTCTTGTCTAAAGAGCATCAAACCCCAACCCTATTCCCGAAAGGACTCGGATTCAATCGCGGGCTCAATCGGACTACTATTCAATCTGAATCCACTTCCATGCCTGCCAACTTCCAAAGTAACTCCACGTGACGGTCCCTCGTCGTTGTCATAGTTCGACGACGCACAAAAGGCTGACCGACTAGTTTGACGTCTTCACGAAACTCCACGTGACTGGATGCTCGCAAACCCAACAGTGTGCTGGAAGCGCAGTTCGACGCAGAAAATGCATCTCGAATTCGACGCATGAACTTTTTGCATTTCTGTACTCTGTTCGTTTCTATGCCCTTTTCTGAATTCAGTGGCATTGAATTATGATTGCCCTTCCGTACGGAAGGAAGTTTGAAGAGGCTTGGTGGGGGGGGGGGGGGGGGGGGGGGGGGGGGGGGACGAGAGGGCCCAGGCAGAGGCCTAGGACGGGTGGGAGGGGTGGGGCAATCAGCAGGAGTCGGCAACAGAAGCGTCAGGGGGGCAGTGTTGTCACAACTCCGTGTGCGACGGGAGCGCCAACAGCGAAGCTCGGCGAACTGTAAGCAGTGCTGCAGGGAGTTGCAGTCCCACCCGCTTCGGAAGGCCATTGCCGGCTCTCGCCTCTCCCGTTCTCGGGGTCCACGCCACCACTCCCCCACCGCGCCCCACCCTCCAGCGGCCTGGAAGGAAAGTCCCATCGCCACCCCACACGAAGTCCTTCGCCCCGGTCAGGGCGAGCTTCCACCATTCCACAATTCCAGCATTCGAGCGTTTTTTCCTCGCCTGTTTTTTTTCTCCTCTTTTTTCCCCTCTTTTCTCGCTCGGAATTTCCGTAAGCGAGCCATCCTCCACAACCATCTCTTGCGCTAAGCTCAAAAGCGTCGGCTCCCAACCGCCCCCAAAGGACTACCTCCTGCGGAAGCATGGCGCCAACGCCATCGCCGCCTCGACCGTCCTCTGCGGCGCCACCAACCCGCCCGAGCAAACGGCTCGGAGAACACCCCTCTTCCTCCTCACCCTCCTCACACGCATGCTCTTCTTCCCCCTCCTCCTCCCTGCTTCCTGCGCCCTCCCACGCCACCTCCTCCGCCTCCGCTCCCTCATACCCGTCGCCCCGCCGAGCCACGTCGGCGAGCTGCTGGCTCGCGGTTCTGCTGCTGGTGGCGGCCTGCTTGCTTGCTGCGCCGCAGGCTGCTGCGGCGGACGGCGAGGGCGAGTACGTGCCGACGATCCTGCTGGGGTTCATGCTGCCGTACCCAACCGGCGACGGCGCCGTGCCCCCTCGCCTTGCGGACGAATGGTGGGTGGGACGGAGGCGGCTTGGCGAGGTGGAGGGTGAAGGGAGGTTGGGGAGGGGAGGGGGATGGAGAGGAGAGGTGCATTCATTTCATTTCTATTTTTTTTTCTTCTTCTCCCTTTTTTTTTCAAGGTAGCCGAGGGGTGGGGGGAGGCGAGGAGTGTAACGAAATGTGTGTGTCGCTGGCAGGGAGGCAGGGG
>SZWC01005098.1:143962-161160 GCA_023375785.1 Penium margaritaceum | reverse complement strand
GATATAGATATAGATATAGATATAGATATAGATATAGATATAGATATAGATATAGATATAGATATAGATATAGATATAGATATAGATATAGATATAGATATAGATATAGATATTGATGTAGATATTTGTATAGTTGTAGATATAGATAGAGATATAGATTGATAAATATATATTGATTAACAAATAGATGAATTAGAAAAATGTGGAATGTAGAGGTATGACCATGACCAATTGTTTGGTCATGGTCAGTGACATATGCTTTCTTTGGTTGGGCATTCTGCATGGTAGCCACACCGTGTCAATACTTATTCAAGTTTTTTGTAGTTTATAGTTTATGAATAGTATTACAATACAATTTTTTCCCCCTCTGAACATCTGTGATTCGTACGATGAGTTGTCAACGTCGAGCACACATAATGAACTCATTTTTTCATGGCCAGTGACATATGCCTACTTTGGTTGGTCACTGTGCACGGTAGCCACACTGTGTCAATAACTATTAAAGGTGTTTCAAATTGCAAGGAAATAAGGAATATTGCCAAACCACTATTTCCCCATCTGACCGTTTGAGACTTGTAATATGAGTTGTCAATCCCGACCACACATAGTGGAATCATCTAGTCATGGTCAGTGACATATGCCTCCTTTGGTTGTTCACTCTACATGGTAGCCACATCGTGCCACTACTAATTGAAGGTCTTTCTACTTGCCAGTCAGAATTCAGTATTGAAAACCCATTGTTTCCACCTCTGACCATTTGCGACTCATCTAAAGACTTGTAAACGATGACTACACATAGTGAAATCCTGTGGTCATGGTCAGTGACACATGCCTACTTTGGTTTGCCACTTTGCATGGTAGCCACACCGTGCCACTAATTTTTGAATTTCTTTGTACTTCCTAGTTGATAACTAGTATTCTCAAACCATTGTTTCCCCCTCCGACCATTTGTGACTTGTATTATGAGTCATATACGTTGACCACACATAGTGAAACGTTTTGGTCATGGTCAGTGACACATGGCTAGTTTGGTTGGTTATTGTGCACCGTAGCCACACCGTGCCACTTCATATTAAAGGTCCTATTTTTGCTAGCTGATAAATAGTATTTCCAAACCATTCCCCCCCTCCTCTGACCATTTGTGACTCGTACTACAAGTTGTCAATGTTGATGACACACAGTGAAATTATTTTGACATGGTCGGTGACACATGCCTACTTTGTTTAGTCGTTATGCATCGTAGCCACACTGTGCCACTAATTATTGAAGGTATTTTTACTTTCTATTCAATGAATATTGCTCCCAAACCATTGTTTCCACCTGGACCGCTTGTGACTACCATCACGAGTTGTCAACGTTGACCACACATAGTGAATTTCCTTTGTCATGGTCAGCGACACATGCCTACTTTAGTTGGCCTTTGTGCATGGTAGTCACACCGTGCCACATTTTATTAAAGGTCATTGTAATTGCTATTCTACAGCTAGTATTCCCAACCCATTGTTTCCACCTCTAACCATGTGTGTCTTGTATAATGAGTTTTGAATGTCGCACAAGTACTATAATGTGTGGTTTGGTTATGCTCAGTGACCATTCTCAAAGCATTGTCTCGCCCTCTCACCATTCGTGACTTGTGTTATGAGTTGGCAATGTTGATCACTCATGGTAAAATTCCTTTATCATGGTCAGTGACACATGCCTACGTTGGTTGGTCATTGTGCATGATCGCCACACCGTGCCACTACTTCTTGACCTTGTATTTACTTGCTGGTTCATAAAAATGATTCCCAAACAATTGATTCCCCCTCTGACCATTAATGAGTCATATTATGCGATGTCAACATTGACTACACATAGTGAAATTCTTTGGTCATGGTCAGTGACATGTGCCTACTTTGGTTGGTCATTGTGCATGGCACCCACACCATGCCAATACTTATTGAAGGTCTTTGTACTTGCTAGTCAATAACTAGTATACCCACATCATTGTTTCCCCCTCTCACCATTTGTGACTCGTATTATGAGTTGTCAACATTCACCACGCATAGTGACATATGCCTACTTTTGTTGGTCATTGTGCATGTTAACCTTACCATGCTAGCACGTATTGAAGATATTTTCACTTGCTAGTCGATGAAAAGTATTCAGAAACCATTTCTCCCCCTCTGACAATCTGTGACTTGTGTTATGAAATGTCAATGTTGACCACAAATAGTGAAAATCTTTGGTCATGTCCAGTGACATATGCCTACTTTGATTGGTCACTGTGTACAAAAGCCAGACCGTGCCACTACGTATGGAATGCCTTTGTACTTGCTATTCAATAAAAACTATTCTTATAAAATTGTTACCCCCTGTGACCATTTGTGACTCGCACTCTGAGTAGTCACGTTGACCAGACATAGTGAAGTTATCTGGTCGTGGTCAATGACATATGCCTACTTTGGTTGGTAACTGTGCATGGTAGCCACACCAAGCCATTACTTATTGAAGGTCTTTGTCCTTGCTAGTCGATAACTAGTATACAAGCAACATCATTTCTCCCTCTGACCATTTGTGACCCGTATTTTGAGTTGTCAACGTTGACCGCTCGTAGGGAAGATTCTTTGGTAATGGTCAGTTACATGTTCCTACTTTGGTTGGTCATCGTGCATGGTAGCTAAACCTTGCCACTACTTGTTGAAGGTCTCTATACATGCTATGTGATAACTAGCATTCCCAAACCATTGTCTTTCCCTTTGACCAGTCGTGACTCGTATAATGAGTTGTCAGCTTTGACTGCACACAGTGAAATTCTTATTTCATGGTCAATGACATATGCCTGCCTTTGTTGGTCATTGTGCATGATAGCCACACCATGCCACTACTTACTGCAGTTCCTTGTAATTTATAGTCAACATCTAGTGTTCCCAAACCACTGTTTCCCCGCCCGGCCATTTGTGACTCGTAATTTGAGTTGTCAACGTTGACCACACATATTGAAATCATCTGGTCATGGTCAGCAAAAAATTCCTACTCTGGTAGGACGTTGTGCATGGTAGCCACACCGTGCCTGTACTTATTGAATATCTTTGTACTTGCTATTCAATCACTAGTATTCCCAAACCATTGTTTCCCCACTCACCTTTTGTGACTTGAACTATGAGATGTCAACGTCAACCACACACATTGAAATTTTTTGGTCATGGTCAGTGACATATGCCTACTTTGGTTGGTCATTGTACATGGCAGCAACACCGTGCCAATACTCATTGACGGTCCTTATACTTGCTAGTCGATAACTATTGTTCCCAAATCATCGTGTTCCCCCTCTGATCTTTGTTTACTCATATTATGAGTTGTCAACATTGACCGCACATATTGGTTTTTTTATTTTTCTCATGGTCAGCAACATATGCCTGTTTTGTTGGTAATTGTAGATAGTAGGCACATTGTGCCATTATTGATTGAAGGGATTTGCACTTGATAGTCAATAACTAGTATTCCCAAACCATTGTTTCCCCCTGTGACCATTTGTGACTCGTGTTATGTGTTTTCAACGTTGACCACACATAGTTAAATTCTTGTGTCATGGCCAGTGACATATGCCAAATTTGGTCAGTCTCTGTGCATGGTAGCCACATTGTGCCACTACTTATTGAACGTTCATGTTTGTGCTAGCAGAAAGCTAGCATTCCCAAACCGTTTTGTCCCCTTCTGGTCAGTTTTGGCTTGTATTGTGAGTTGCTAACGTTGACCAAGCACAGTGAAATTCTCTGGTCATGGTCAGTGACAGATGCCTGCTTTGGTTGGTTATTGTGCATGGTAGCCACACCGTGCCACTACATGTTGAAGGTATTTTTACTTGCTATTCAATGACTAGTACTCGCAAACCATTGTTTCCCCATCTGAACAATTGTGAGTTGCATTACGAGTTACTAACGTTGAACACACGCAATGTAACTTCTTTCGACATAGTCAGTGGCATGAGCCTACTTTTTTTTGTTATTGTGCACCGTAGCCACACTGTGCCACTGCTTATGAAAGGTCTTGGTACTTTCTAGTAAAAAAAGAGTATTCCCAAACCATAATCTTCCCCTCGGACCATTTGTGACTCATAACATGAGTTGTCACTGTTGACCATACATCCTGGTTTCTTTTGTCATGGTCAGTGAAATATGCCTACTTTGGTTGGTCATTGTGCATGGTAGCCATACCATGCCACTACTGATTTAAGGTCTTTTTACTTGCTAGTCGATCACTAGTACTATCAAACCACTATTTTCCCCTCTGACCATTTGTGACTCGTGTTATGAGTTGTCAACATTCACCACTCACACTGAAATTCTTTGATCATGGTCAGTGACATATGCATACTTTCGGTGGTCATTGTGCATAATTTCCACACCGTGCCACTATGTATGGAATGCCTTTGCACTTGTTGTTTCAAAGCTAATATTCCCAACCCATTGACTCCCCATCCAAAAATAATGACTCATTTTGTGGATTGTCAATGTTGACCACACATAGTGAAATTCTTTGGTCATAGGCCTTCTTTGGTTCATCATTGTGCATGGTAGCCACACCATGCCACAACATGTTGAAGGTCTTTCTCCTTTCAATTTGATAACTAGTATTCCCAAACCATTATGTCCCCCTCTGACCATTTGTTACTTGTATAATGAGTTGTCAATGTTGACCACGCACATTGAAATCCTTTGACCATGCTCGGTGACACATGCATACTTGGTGGTCATTGTGCATGGTAGCCACACCATTCCATTAGTTATTGAATGTCTTTGTACTTGCTATTTGAAAACTAGTGTTCCCAAACCAGTGACTCGTATTATGAGTTGTGAATGTTGAGCACGCAAAGTGAAATTTCTTTAGTCATGGTCAGTAATGTATGCCTACTTTGGCTGGTCAGTGTGCATGGTAGCCACACCATGCCAGTACGTATTGAAGATCTTCAAAACTGCTAGTCAATAAATTGTATTCCCACCCCATTGCTTTCCCCTCTGACCATGTGTGACTCATAATACGAGTTGTTAACATTGACCACAAATAGTTAAATTATTTGGTCATGCGAGTGACACATGCGTACTTTGGCTTGTCATTTTGCATGGTAACCACATCATGACAATAATTACAGAAGAACTTTGTACTTGCTAGTTGATAACTAGTATTCCTAAACCATTGTTTCCCGCTCAGGCCATTCATGTCTCATATTATGAGTTGTCAACATTGACCATATAGTGAGAGTCTTTGGCTATGGTCAGTGACATATGCCTAACTTGGTTGGTCATTGTGAATGGTAGCAACACCGTGCCACTACTTACTGAAGGTCTTTGTACTTTCTAGTTGATAACCTAGGGATAACCCAAAGACGACAACGAATACAGCATCCTACCGGCAACTCAAATAGTCCTCCGGGTTGTGAATTTTAGTGTTTTTTGCCGTTGTCGCTTGGGCCCCGCTGTAGCGGGGCCCCAGTGATCACGTACCAACCAAATGCGACTTATAGTCCTCCCCGGAAGAATCAATGGTAGCAAAGACGTGGATAACTAGTATTCCCAAACCATCGTTTCCCCCTCCGACCATTTGTGACTCGTATCAGAAGATGTCAACGTTGACCACACGTAGTGAAATTCTCTGGCCATGGTCGGTGACATATGCCTGCTTTGGCTGCTCATTGTGCATGGTAGCCACACCATGCCAATACTTATTGAAGTTATGTAAACTTTCTAGTCAATAACTAGTATTCCCAAGCCACTGTTTCCCCCTCTAACCATCTTTGACTCATGTTAGAAGTTGTCAACATTGACCACACATAATGAAATTATTTTGTCATGGCCAGTGGCATATGCGTACCTTGGTTTGTCATTGTGCATGGTAACAACACCGTGCCAGTACTCAATGAAGAGCCTTGTACTTGCTAGTCAATAACTAGTTTTCCAAAATCATTGATCCCCCCTCAGTCCATCTATGACTGATATTATGAGTTGTCAATGTTGACCACACATGGTGCAATTCTTTGGTCATGGTCAGTGACACATGCCTACGTTGGTTTCTCATTGTGCATGATAGCTACACTGTGTCAATACTTGTTTGAGTTCTTTGTACTTGCTAGGAGATAACTAGGTTTATGGAACCATTGTTTCCCCCTCTGACCATTTGCAACTCGTATTTTGAGTTGTCAACGTTGACCACACATAGTGAAATTCCTTTGTCACGGTCAGTGACATGTGCATACTGTGGTTGGTCATTGTGCATGGTAGCCACGCCGTGCCACTACTTATGGAAGGCCTTTGTACATGCTAGTTGATAACTAGTATTCCCAAAACATTGTCCCCCCCCCCTCTGAGGATTTGTCACTCGAATGATGAGATGTCAACATTGACCACACAGTGAAATCTTTTGGTCACGGTCAGTGACATATTCCCCATTTTGTTGGTCATTGTGCATGGTAGCCACACCGTTGCACTACCTGTTGAAGGAATTTGTACTTGCTAGTCAATACATAGTATTCCCAAACCAGTGTTCCCCCCTCTGACCATTTTTTACTCGTACCATGAGTTTTCAATGCTGACCACACATAGTGAAATCATTTTGTCGTGGTCCGTGACATATGCCTACTTTGGTTGTGCATGGTACCCACGCCGTGCCACTACTTATTGAAGGTCTCTATACTTGCTAGTGGATAACTAGAATTCCCAAAAATTTGTTCCCCCCCTTGACCATGTGTTACTTGTAATATGAGTTGTTAACGTTAAGCACATATCGTGAAATTAGTTGGTCATGATCATCAACATATGTCTACTCTGGTTGGGCATCGTGCATGGTAGCCACACCGAGCCACTTATTCTTGAAATTCCTTGTACTTGCTTGTTGACAAAAAGTATTCACAAACCACTGTTTCCCCCTCTGGCCATTTGCGACTAGTGTTATGAGTTGTCAGTGACACGCTTTGGTCATGGTCAATGACATATTCCTACTTTGGTTGGTCATTGTGCATGGTAGCCATACTGTGACACAACACATTGATAGTTGATAACTAGTATTCCCAAACCATTGTCTCCCCCTCTGACCATTTGTGAATCGTTTTATGAGTTGTCAAGATGGACCACACATAGTGAAATTCTTTGTTCATGGTCAATGACATATGCCTACTTTTGTTGGTCACCGTGCATGGTAGCCACACCGTGCCACTACTTACTGAAGTTCTTTGTACTTTCTAGTCAATAACTAGTGTTCCCAAACCACTGTTTCCTCGTCTGACCATTTGTGACTCGTAATACGAGTTCTCAACGTTGACCACACATAGTGAAATTCTTTGGTCATGGTCAGTGACGTATGCCTACTTTGGTTGGTCATTTTGCATGGTAGCAATGTCGTGCCAGTACTTATTGAAGGTCTTTATACTTTCTCATTGATATCTATTGTTCCCAAATCAGTGTATGCTCCCTCTGAAGTTTGTTGACTTGTATTACGAGTTGTCACCATTGACCGCACATAGTGAAATTTGTAAGTCATGGTCAACAGCATATGCCTGCTTTGTTGGTTATTTTGCATAGTAGCCACACCGTGCGACCACTTATTGAAGGGATTTGCACTTGATAGTGGATAACTAACATTTGGAACCCATTTTCTACTCCGTGACCATTCGTGGCTCGTATTATGAGCTGTCAATGTTGACCACACGCAGTGAAATTCTTGGGTCATGGTCAGTGCGGTATGCCTACTTTGGTCGGTCTTTGTGCATGGTAGCCACATAGTGCCACAACTGATTGAAAGTTCTTGTTCTTGCTTGTACAAAACTAGCATCCCCAAACCATTTTTTCCTTCTCTGGTCAGTTGTGACTCGTTTTATAAGTTATTAACGTTGACCAAACACAGTGAAATTCTTTGGTCATGGTCAGTGATAGATGTCTACTTTGGTTGGTCATTCAGTATGGTAGCCACACCGTGCCACTACACATTGAAGTGATCTTGACTTGCTATTCAATAACTAGCATTCCCAAACCATTGTTTCCCCCTCTGACCATTTGTGAGTCGCATTATCAGTTTTCAACGTTGACCACACGTAATGAACTTCTTTGGACATGCTCCGTGACATATGCCTACTTTGGTTGGTCGTTGTGCACTGAAGCCACACCACGCCACTACTTTTCAAAGGTTTTGGTACTTGCTAGTCACAAAATAGTATTCCCAGACCATAACTTCCCCCTTAAAACATTTGTGACTCGTAACATGAGTTGTCAACGTTGACCACGCAACCTGTTTTTTTGTGTGTGGGATGGTCAGTGATGTATGCCTGCTTTGGTTGGCCATTGTGGTTTCCCCTTCCGACCATTTGTGACTCGTGCTATAAGTTGTCAACACTAACCACACACACTGAAATTATTTGATCATGGTCAGTGACATGCATACTTTTGGTGGTCATTGTGCATGATAGTCGCACCGTGCCACTAGTTATGGAATGTCTTTGGACCTGTTATTTGAAAGGTGGTATTCCCAGACCATTGTTTCTCCCTCTGACCATTGCGACTCATAGTGTGGGTTATAAACGTTGACCACACATAGTGAAATTATTCGGCCATGGTCTGTGGCATGGGCCTACTTAGGTTGGTCATTGTGCATGGTAGCCACACCCTGCCACTACGCATTGAATCTTTTTCTACTTGCTATTTGGTAACTCGTATACCCAAACCATTATTCCCCCTCTGAACATTTTTTACTTGTGCTATGAGTTGTCAACGTAGACCACACATAATGAAATTCTTTCATCATAGTTAGTGACGTATGCATACTTACGGTGGTCATTGTGCATGGTCGTCACAACTTTCCACTAGCTATTGAATGTCTTTGTACTTGCTATTTTAAAACGTGTATAACCAACCCATTGTTTCCCCCTTTTACCATTTGTGAATTACATTGTGGGTTGTCAGCGTTGACCACACAGAGTTGAATTCTTTGGTCATGGTCAGTGACATCGGCCTACTTTGGTTGGTCATTGTGCAAGGTAGCCACACCATGCCACCACTTATTGAAGGAATTTGTAACTTTTATTCCATTTCTAGTGTTTCCAAACCTTTGCTCCCCCTCTCACCCATTGTGACTTGTGTTATGCATTTTAAACTTTGACCACAAGTGGTGAAAATATTTTTTCATGAGCAGTGACACATGCCTTCTTTGGATGGTAATTGTGCATCGCAGGCACGCTGTGCCACTGCTTACTAAAGTTATCTGTACTTGCTAGTTGATAACTAGCATTCTTGAACCATGGTTTCCCCCTCTGATAGTTTGTGACTCATTATATGAGGTGTCAACGTTGACCAAACGTAGTGAAATTGTTTGGTCATGGTCAGTGACATATGCCTTATTTAGTTTGCCATTGTGCATGGTAGCCCGTATTATGAGTTAACGTTCACCACACATGGTTAAATTCTTTGGTCATGGTCAGTGAAGAATTCCTACTTTGTTGGTAATTGTGCATGGTAGTCACATCATGCCACTACTTATTGAAGGTCATTGTACTTGATAGTCGATAACTAGTATTCCCAAACCATTGCTTCCCCTCTGGCCATTTGCGACTCGTATTATGAGTTGTCAACGTTGACCACACACAGTGAAATCATTCAGTCATGTTCAGTGACATCTGCCTACTTTGGTCGGTCTTTGTGCATAGTAGCCACACCGTGCCACTAGTTGTGAATTCTAGTAGATAAGTATAATTTCCAAACCATTCCTTCCCACTCTAACCAGTTGTGAATCGTACCATGAGTTGTTAAAATTGACCAAACACAGTGAAATTCTCTAGTCATGGTCAGTGACAAATGCCTGCTTTGGTTGGTCATTCTGCATGCTAGCCACACCGTGTTTCTAAATGTTGAAGGTCTTTGTACTTTCTGTCTGACAATTAGTATTCCTTAACCATTGTTTCACCCTCTTATCGTTTGTAACTCGTATTATGAGTTGTCAACGCTGACCACACATAGTGAGCTTCTGTGGACATGGTCAGTGACATATGCCTACTTTGGTTGGTCATTGTGTGTGGTAGCCACACCGTGCCACTCCTCATTGAATGTCTTTGTACTTGCTAGTTGATCAATAGTATTCTTAAACCATTGTTTCCCCCTTTGACCATTTGTGGCTCGTATTATGAGTTCTCAACGTTGACCATACATAGTGAAATTCTTCGGTCATGGTCAGCGAGATATGCCTACTTTGGTGGGTCATTGTGCATGGTACCCACACCATGCCACTTCTTATTGACAACCTTTGTAACTGTTAGTCAATAAATATTGTTTAAAAACCATATCTTCCCCCGTTCACCCATTCTGACTCCTATTCTGAGTTTTCAACGTTGACTACACATCGCAAAGTTATTGATCATGATCAGTGACATATGACTACTTCGGTTGGTTGTTTTGCATGGTAGCCACACCGTGCCACTACTTATTGAAGGTCTTTGTACTTAATTGTTGATAACCAGGATTCTTAAACCATTGTTTCCCCCTTTGACCATTTGTGACTCATATTGTTAGTTGTCAACGTTGACCACACATAGTGAAATTCTTTGGTCAAGATCAGTGACAAAGGACTACTTTGGTTGGGCTTGGTGCACGATAGCCACACTGTGCCATTACTTACTGAAGGTTCTTTTTCTTTCTAGGAGATAACTAGGATTCTTAAACCATTTTTTCCCCCTTTGACCATTCGTGACTCATATTATTAGTTGTCAACGTTGACCACACAACGTGAAATTCTTTGGTCATGATCAGTGAAAAAGGACTACTTTTGGTTGGGCTTGGTGCACGATAGCCACACCGTGCCATTACTTACTGAAGGTTCTTTTTCTTTCTAGTAGATAACTATCGTTCCCAAACCATTGTTTCCCCTTCTCAACATTTTTTTACTGGTGTTATGAGTTGTTGAAGTTGACCACACATAGTGAATCACCCCCTCTCATAAATCACCCCCTCTCACAAATCATCACACTCACAAATCACTCCCTCTCATAAATCACCCCCTCTTGCAAAGAAACCCCTCTTGCAAATCACCCCCTCACAAATCACCCCCTCTTCCAAATCACCCCTCTTGCAAATCACATCCTGTTGCAAATCATGCCCTCTTGCAAATCGCTCCCTCTCGCAAATCACCCGGTCTCGCAAATCACCCGGTCTCGCAAATCAACCCCTCTTGCAAATTGCAACCTCTCAAAAATCACTCCCTCTTTGCAATCACCTCCTCTCGCAAATGACCCCCCTCGTAAATCACCCCTACTCGTATATTACCCCCATTCGTAAGTCAACCCCTCTCACAAATCACCCCCTATTGTGAATCACCCCCTCTTGTATATCATTTCTTCAGAGAAATTGTCCTCTCATCCAAATCACCCCCTCTTGTATATCATTTCTTCAGAGAAATTGTCCTCTCATCCAAATCACCCCCTCTTGCAAAGAAACCCCTCTTGCAAATTGCAACCTCTCAAAAATCACTCCCTCTTTGCAATCACCTCCTCTCGCAAATGACCCCCCTCGTAAATCACCCCTACTCGTATATTACCCCCATTCGTAAGTCAACCCCTCTCACAAATCACCCCCTATTGTGAATCACCCCCTCTTGTATATCATTTCTTCAGAGAAATTGTCCTCTCATCCAAATCACCCCCTCTTACAAATATCCTCACCTTGGAAACCACCCCTTTTTAAATCATCTCCTCTTTCCTTTCACAAATCACCTCCTATTGCAAATCACCCCCTCTTACATATAACCCCATCCTTCGTAAATCATCTCCTCTCGTAAGTCACTCCCTCTCAGAAATCACTCCCTCTCGCAAATAACCCCCTCTTCCAAATCACCCCCTCTAAAAAATCAAATCCTCTTATAAATCACCCCTCTCCCACATCACCCTCTATCCCAAATCACCCCTTCTTACAAATCACCCCCTATGGCACATCACGCCCTCTCCTAAATCACCCTCTCTTGCAAACCAGCCCCTTTCACAAATCACCTCCTATCACAAATCATCCCTTCTCGCAAATCACCTCCACTCGCAAATCACTCTCTCTCGTAAATCACCCCCTGATGCAAATGACCACCTCTCGCAAGTCACTGCCTCTGGAAAGTCACTCCCTCTCGTAAATCACCTCCTCTCACAAATCACCCCCTCTTGCAAATCACCCCCTCTCTCAAATCACCCTACTCGCAAATCACCCCCTCTCTCAAATCACCCTACTCGCAAATCACCCCCTCTCACAACTCACCCCCTCTCACAACTCACCCCCTCTCGTAAATCACCCCATCTCGTAAATCACCCCTTCTTCCAAATCACTCCTTCTCGCAAATCACCATTCTCAAAGATCACCCCGTTTCTCAACTCATCCCCTCTTGCATATCACCCTCTCTTACTAACCATCCCCTTTTGCAAATCAGCCCTTCTCATAAATCACCTCCTCTCGTTAATAACCCCCTCTCACAAATCAACCCCTACTAGTAGTCACGTCCTCTTGCAAATCACCCCCTCTCGCATATCATTCCCTCTCATAAATCACCCCTTCTTGTAGATCAGCCCCTCTCACAAATCACCCCCTTTCACAAATCAACCCCTATTGCGAATCACCCCCTCTTGCAAATCACATCCTCTTGCATTACCTCCTCTTGCAAATCACCTCCTCTCACAAATCACACCCTCTCGCAAAACACACCCTCTCGCTAATCACCCCCTCTTGCAAATCAACCCCCCTCACAAATCATCCCCCCTCACAAATAAACCCCTCTCGCAAGTCATACCCTCTCTCAAATCATTTCCTCTCTCAAACCACCCACCTATTGTAAACAATCCCATCTCATAAATCACCCCCTCGTAAATCACCCCCTCTCGCATATCACCCCTTCTTGCAAATCACCCCCTACTACAAATCATCCACTCTCGTAAATCATCCCTTCTCGCAAATCACCCCCTCTAGCAAATCACCTCCTCTTGTAAATCACCCCTCTCGTAAATCACCCCCTACCACAAACAACCCCCTCTAGTAAATCACCTGCTCTCGCAAATCATCCCCCGTTGCACATCACCCCCTCTCACAAATCATCCCCGTCACAAATCACTCCCTCTCATAAATCACTCCCTCTCGCAAAGAACCCCCTCACAAGTCACCCCCTCTTCCATATCACCCCTCTCGTTTATCACCCCCTTTTGTAAATCACATCCTGTAGCAAATCATGCCCTCTTGCAAATCACTCCCTCTCGCAAATCACTTGGTCTCGCAAATAACCCCTCTCGCAAATCACCCCCTCTTGCAAATTACCACCTCCTAAAAATCACTCCCTCCTTGCAATCACCTCCTCTCGCAAATGACCCCCCCTCGCAAATCACCCTTCTCGTAAGTTACCCCCTTTTGTAAGTCACCACCCCTCACAAATCATCCCCTGTTGTAAATCAGCCCTTCTTGTAAATCATTTCTTTGGACAAATTGTCCCCTCGTCCAAAGCACCCCCTCTTGCAAATAGCCTCATCTTGCAAACCACCCCTTTGTAAATCATCTCCTCTTTCCTTTCACAAATCACCTCCTATTGCAAATCAGCCCCTCATATGAATAACCTCGTCCTGCAAACCATCCCTTCGTAAACCATCTCCTATTATAAGTCACTCCCTCTCACAAATCACTCCCTCTGGTAAATAACCCCCTCTAAAAAATCAAACCCTCTTATAAATCACCCCCTAT
The DNA here is from genome assembly GCA_023375785.1 of Penium margaritaceum. NCBI lineage: Eukaryota > Viridiplantae > Streptophyta > Zygnematophyceae > Desmidiales > Peniaceae > Penium > Penium margaritaceum. The sequence goes on along the minus strand of SZWC01005098.1, from coordinate 147,451 downwards.
TGCAAATCACCCCTCTCCCACATCACCCTCTCTCCCAAATCACCCCTTCTTACAAATCACCCCCTATGGCAAATCACGCCCTCTCGCAAATCACCCTCTCTTGCAAACCAGCCCCTTTCACAAATCACCTCCTATCGCAAATCATCCCTTCTCGCAAATCACCTCCAATCGCAAATCACTCTCTCGTAAATCAGCCCCTTATGCAAATCATCCCCCTTGCAAATCACCCCCTCTCGCAAGTCACTGCCTCTCGTAAATCACTCCCCCTCGTAGATCACCTCATCTCACACATCACCCCCTCTCTCAATTCATCTTCTCTAAAAAATCACCTTACTCGCAAATCACCCCCTCTTGTAAATCACCCCTTCTTCCAAATCACTCCTCGCAAATCACCTTTCTCGTAAATCACCCCATCTCTCAACTCATCCCATCTTGCATATCACCCCCTCTTTCAAATCAACCCCTTTTGCAAATCAGCTCCTCTCATGAATCACCTCCTCTAGTAAATAACCCCCTCTCACAAATCAACCCCTCCTGGTAATCATGTCCTCTTGCAAATCACCTACTCTCACATATCAACCCCTCTCATAAATAATCCCTTCTTGAAAATCAGCCCCTCTAACAAATCACCCCCTATCACAAATCAACCCCTATTGCGAATCGCCCCCTCTCACAAATCACATCCTCTTGAAAACAACCTCCTCTTGCAAATCATATCCTCTCACAAATCACACCCTCTCGCAAAACACGCCCTCTCTCTAATCACCCCTTTTTGCAAATCAACCCCCCTCACAAATCATCCCCTCTCACAAATAATCCCCTCTCGTTAATCATACCCTCTCTCAAATCACCTCCTCTCTCGAATCACCCCCTATTGCAAACAATCCCATCTCATTAATCACCACCCCTCTCGTAAATCATCCCCTCTTGCAAATCGTCCACTCTCGTAAACTACACCTTCTCGTAAATCACCCCCTTTAGCAAATCACCTCCTCTCGTAAATCACCCCTCTCGCAAATCACCCCCTATCACAAATAACCCCCTGTCGTAAATCACCTGCTCTCGCAAATCATCCCCTCTCACAAATCATCCCCCTCACAAATCATTCCTTCTCATAAATCACACCCTCTTGCACAAAAGCCCCTCTTGCAAATCAACCCCTCTTCCAAATCACCCCTCTTGTTCATCACCCCCTCTCGTAAATCAAATCATGTCGCAAATCATGCCCTCTTGCAAATCACTCCCTCTTGCAAATCACCCGGTCTCGCAAATCACCCCTCTCGCAAATCACCCCCTCTTGCAAATTACCACCTCTCAAAAATCACTCCCTCTTTGCAATCACCTCCTCTCGCAAATGACCCCCCTCGTACGTCACCCCTTCTCGTAAGCTACCCCCTTTCGTAGGTCACCCCCTCTCACAAATCACCCCCTATTGTAAATCACCCCCTCTTGTACATAATTTCATCGGACAAATTGTCCCCTCATCCAAATCACCTCCTCTTGCAAATAACTTCATCTTGTAAACTACCCCTTCGTAAATCATCTCCTCTTTCCTTTTACAAATTACCTCCTATTGCAAATCACCCCCTCTTACAAGTAACCCCATCCTGCAAACCACCCCTTCGTAAATTATCCTCTCTCGTAAGTCACTCCCTCTTGAAAGTAACCTCCTCTTCCAAATCACCCCCTTTAAAAAATCAAACCCTCTTATAAATCATCCCCTTTTGCAAATCACCCCTCTCCCACATCACTCTCTCTCTCCCAAATCACCCCTTCTTAAAAGTCACCCCCTATGGCAAATCACGCCCTCTTGCAAATCACCCTCTCTTGCAAACCAGCCCCTTTCACAAATCACCTCCTATCACAAATCATTCCTTCTTGCAAATTACCTCCACTTGCAAATCACTCTCTCTCGTAAATCACCCCCCGATGCAAATCCTCCCCGTTGCAAATCACCCCCTCTCGCAAGTCATTGCTTCTGACAAATCACTCCCTCTCGTAAATCACCCCTTCTCTCAAATCACCCCCTTTCACAAATCACCCCTCTCGTAAATCACCCCCTCTCGTAAATCACCCCTTCTTCCAAATCACTCCTTCTCGCAAATCACCTTTCTCACAACTCACCCCGTTTCTCAACTCATCTCGTCTTGAATATCACCCCCTCTTACAAATCATCCCCTTTAACAAATCAGCCCCTCTCATAAGTCACCTCCTCTCGTGAATTACCCCCTACTACAAATCAACCCCTCCTGGTAATCACGTCTTATTGCAAATCACCCGCTCTCGCATATTAACCCCTCTTGTAAATCACCCCTTCTTGTAAATCAGCCCCTCTCACAAATCACCCCCTTTCACAAATCAACCCCTATTGCGAATCACTCCGTCTTAGAAATCACATCCTCTTGCAAATCACCTCCTCTTGCAAATCACCTCCTCTAAAAAATCACGCTCTCTCACAAAACACACCCTCTTGCTAATCGCCCCCTCTTGCAAATCAACCCCCCTCACAAATTACCCCTTCATGCAAGTCGCCCCTCTCGCAAGTAACTCTGACTCGCAAATCTCCCCCCCTCACAAACCACCCCCTCATGCAAATCACCCCTCATGAAATACCCCCCCCTTCAAATCACCCTCTCGCAAATAACACCCTCTCACAAATCAACTCCTCTCACAAATCACTCCCTCTCGTAAACTACCCTATCTTACAAAGCACCCCCTCTCACAAATCACGTCCTCTTTTAAATGACCCTCTCTCGCAAATCACTCCCTCTTGCAAATACCCCCCTCTTGTAAGTTACTCCCTTTTACAAATCACCCCCCTTGCAAATCGCCCGCCCTTGAAAATCACTCCCTCTTGCAAATCACCCCCTCTCGCAAATCTCTCCCTCTCACATATTACACCCATGCGAATAACCCCCTCTCACAAATCACTCACTCTAGCAAATAACTCCCCTCGCAAATCACTCCCTCTCATAAATCACCCCTCTCACAAATCACCCGCTCTTGTAAATCATCCTCTCTCGCAAATCACCTCCTCTCCTAAATCACTCCCTCTCGCAAATCACACGGTATAGTAAGTAACCCCCTCTCACAAATCACCCCCTCTCGCAAATAACACCCTCTCACAAATCACACCTCTTGCTAATTACCCCTTCTTGTAAATCACCTCCCCTCGCAAATCACCCCTCTCGTAACTCACCCTTCTCACAAATCACCCCCTCACAAATTACTCTCGCTCGTAAATCACCTCCTCTTGCAAATCACCCCCTCTCGGAAATGACATGCTCTCGCAAATACCCCCCCTTGCAAATCACCCCTTCCTACATATCACATTCTCTTACAAATTGCCTCCTCTCGCAAATCACCCCCTCTTGTAAATCACCCCCTCTCACAAATCACCCCCTCTCACAAATCACCCACTCTCACAAATCACCCCTCTTGTAAATCATCCCCTCCTGCAAATCACCCCCTCTTGTAAATCACCCCCTC
>SZWC01005098.1:67188-92077 GCA_023375785.1 Penium margaritaceum | reverse complement strand
CCCCCCCCCAGCTCTGTAGAGCTTGTTACTCAGTTCATCAGCCAATCAGAAAATAGCTAATTTCAGGCTGGCAGGTTTTCTCGGTGAGGCCTGCCAGACGGCCGACAGCCCAAAACCCGGGCGTCGTCCGTTTTGCCTGAAAACTGGACCATACCATAATACCGACGCTGCAAACGCAGCCGTGCGGCCAGAATCTGCTAGAAAAATAGTAGCGAGGAGTTATGGCAGCCTGAACCCAGGTAGTGCCCACGATGGTTTATGCTGCCAAACAGGGCCATGCAACATGCAACTGGGACCCTAGGCAGCGCATGACGACGCAGGCACGACAGTACGCGCTGGACGCATGCAGACAGCGACTGCGGTGGCAGTGACTGCCGGCAGCGCGACCGCCGAGGAGGCCTGCCGATGGAGCTGAACACGTCGCCGGAGAGAGGGGGCTCTAGCGAATTGCGAGAAGACCTCAGCATGCGTCGGCTCCACCAGACGACACTCCATCAGCGTCGAGTCTCACCGTCAGTCATCTGCACGCCGATGTACACAAGCCGGGAGGACACAACAGAGCACAATGAGCGCAAAAACCAACACTCCCCCATGACTCACAGGTGTAGTGCACATGGGCGGGCAGAGACACGGTCAACATACAGACTCCCCCAGGACACGCAAAAGTGCAGGCAGAGAGAAAGAAAGCAAGTCACGGACGCACGCTGACTGAACTCACAGCCTTCTTAAACGAGTCCCGCTTCAGTGCCTTGGTCAGGAAGTCAGCCAGCTACAGTGCTGTCTCAACCCACACGATGCTGATGCTGCCGTCGTGCAACAACGAACGCACATAGTGATACTCAACATTGATGTGCTTTGTGCGAGTGTGATGCACACCGTCATTGTCTGCAATGGCCATGGCACTCTCATTGTCACAATGCAGGGTGATGGATGCGACAGACTGACGCAACTCGGACAAAAGACGACGCAACCACACACTCTCACACGCGCCTGAGCCAAGTGCCACGTACTCAGCCTCAGCAGTGCTACGTGCAATGCACCCCTGCTTGCCACTGCGCCAGGACACAGCTGTGCCACCGATCAGGAAGATCCAGCCTGTGCGACTCTTACCGTCTCGACTGCCCGCCCAGTCACTGTCGGTGTAGCCCACTACGACGACGGACGGCTGGCGGCGGAACATGAGACCTCGCCGAGGGGTCGAGACGACATAGCGCAGCACTCGGATCGCGGCCTCGTAGTGGAGGTGACGCGAATTCTGAGAGAACTGGGCCAGGAGGTTGACGGCGAATGCGATGTCTGGACGCGTCGTCGTTGCCATGAACATCAGTGACCCGATGATCCGCAGATACGTGGTCACATCAACTGGCTCCCCCACAACAGTTGGGTTGGGACTTTTCAGCTTCACCTGGCCGTCGGGCGACTTGGGTGAGGATGCGCTGGACACGAGAGGCAGGTCCTCGGCGAAGTGAGCTGACAGGGTCTGCACATAGGCAGCCTGGTGGACGTGTAGGATGCCCTGAGAGGGATCACGCTCGAGCTCCATGCCCAGGAAGACTTGGGCAGACCCAAGATCCTTCATCTGGTAGGCGGTGTGCAGCAAGTCCTTGACACGCTGGATGGCGGCCGTGTCTGGCGACGCAATGAGGAGATCGTCAACGTATACCAGAACTACGGCAAAGGTCTGACCTTGTGGGCTGAGAAAGAGTGCGGGGTCAGCGGTGCTGCACTGGAGGCCGCCACGGAGAAGTTTGCTGCTGATTTCCTGGTTCCAGCAGCGAGGCGACTGCTTCAGACCATAGAGGGCCTTCCGCAGCCGCCAGACTCTCCCAGTACCGTCGTCGAACCCTGGGGGCTGCACCATGTAGAGCTCCTCACCCTCCAATGAGCCATGGAGGAATGCGTTGCTCACGTCCATCTGATGCAGCTCCCACCCATGCTGGACAACCAGGCTGAAGAGTGCTCGGCTATGGAGAACCGACCGACAGGGGCGAAGATCTGGTCGTAATCGACTCCAGGGACCTGAGCAAACCCCTTTGCTGTGAGGCGGGCCTTGTACTTGTCCAAGGACCCGTCAGGCTTCCACTTGTGCCGAAGGACCCACTTGGCGCCAATGGCCTTTCGAACTGGAGGGAGATCAACGAGGTCGTACACATGGTGCTGCCGGATAGCAGCAAGCTCCTCGGCGCAGGCGGCATCCCAATGTGCGACCTCAGAAGAGGCTCGAGCCTCGCGTAGGGTGGCTGGGTCCTCCGGGCGTGCTGTGGACCGGACGGAGAGGGTGTGCGCATCACGAGCTCCAGGTGGGATGCGGGCGAGTGCAGCCATGACAGCATGCCGATGCTCGTGATGAAGCATGGCATAGGCCAGTGCAGAGCTCGGGTGAAGGTCGGAGATGATGGCCGAGGTGGTCAGGCCGAGAGCCTTCGTGCCAGGGGCCCCACTCACGACCGAGGGAGTGGAGGAGACACGTGGAACCACAGTGGTCGAGGCGCCACAGGACGCGATGCGACGGTCTGCACTGTCGGCCGAGGTCGGAGGCTGCCGCCTGGGCCACGTGTGTAGCGTGACCGGGCAGGAGATGTCACTGCGTCTAACGGGCCAACGGAGGCGGACGGGATGTCTGGTGCGGAGGAGCCAGTGGACGCGACTGGGGCTGCTGGTCCGGAGGGGCCAGCGGACGCGACCGGCACTGCTGGTCCGGAGGGGCCAGCAGACGCGACTGGGGCTACTGGCCCGGAGGGGCCAGCGGACGTGACTGGGGCTGCTGGCCCGGAGGGGCCAGCGGACGTGACTGGGGCTGCTGGTCCGGAGGGGCCAGCGGACGCAACCGGCGCTGCTGGCCCGGAGGGGCCTGCGGACGTGATTGGGGCTGCTGGTCCGGAGGGGCCAGCGGACGTGACTGGGGCTGCTGGCCCGGAGGGGCCAGCGGACGCAACCAGCGCGGCTGGCCCGGAGGGGCCAGCGGACGTGACTGGGGCTGCTGGTCCGGAGGGGCTAGCGGACGTGACTGGGGCTGCTGGCCCGGAGGGGCCAGCGGACGCAACCGGCGCTGCTGGCCCGGAGGGGCCAGCGGACGCGACTGGGGCTGCTGGCTCGGAGGGGCCTGCGGACGCAACCGGCGCTGCTAGCCCGGAGGGGCCAGCGGACGCGACTGGGGTTGCTAGCTCCGAGGGACGGAGTGTTGTGTCACCCGGAAGCGACAGGACGGAGGACAGACTCACCACTCCCCCACGCGACGGGAGGGACACGGATGAGCCGGAGCGGATGAGGTCGCGGGGAAATAGGTCCTCAAAGAAGAGGGCATCGCGGGACTCGACGATGCAGTGCCGGGACGGGTCCCAGAACCGCCAGGCCTTAGACTGACGAGACACACTGAGGAAGGTGCAGGGGCGGCCGCGCGGGGCGAGCTTGCCGCCCTGCTGTGGGGCGGGCAGCCATACAATGCCGACGCAACCCTAGACGCAAGCGAGTCAGAGGTCTGCGTGCCGACCGCACCTGTGCTAGTAGGGTGTGGACTGGCGAGGAAGAGGACCGTGGGGAATCCGGTTCCATACCCAGATCATGTAGGCCATGGCCTCAAAATAGAAGCCATCGGACAGACCGGACTCAACGCGCATGGTGCGGACAGCGTCGGCCATGATGCGGTTCCAGCGCTTGGAGACGTCGTTTTGGGCGGGTGTGTAGGGCGCAGACGTCTCATGGTGGATGCCGCGGGAGGCGAGAAAGGCCATGGCCTCGCCCATGTACTCGCCGCCGCGATCAGAGCGAAAGCGGCGAAGAGGTCGGCCACACTCGCGTTCGGCAAGGACGAGCCAGTCTTGAACGGACCGAGTGACATCGCTCTTCTGCCGGAGGCAGAAGACCCAGCGGTAGCGGGAATAGTCATCTGTGAGGGTGAGGACATAGCGGCCGTGTTCCCCGACGGACGCGGTGGGGAGAGGGCCCATGACGTCCGAGTGGACCAGGTCGAGTGGGGCGGACGCACGGGAGGAAGACAAGGGGTACGTGGATCGATGCATCTTCCTCTGAGCGCAATCAATGCACTCAGTGGGGCACGGGAGAGGGAAGGTCTCTGGGTCAAGGCCCTTGGCCAGCTGGGTGCGGAGCATGCTGTCTATGGCGGCGGAATGGACGTGACAAAGGCGGCGGTGCAAGAGGCGGGTGTGCTGAGGAGAAAGCGTACTGGTTACGAAAACATGGCCTGTGGCGGCAGACGAGGCAGAGACGGGAGAGGAAGAGAGGAGGCAAGGGACATACCACAGGTTGCCACGGGCGGTGGCATGCAGGATGACAAGACCAGACGGACGCAACGACACATTGCCAACACCACACGAGTGCACAACGTCCATGCTCATGCGGTCAAGGGCAGTCACGGAAAGGAGGCTGAGCTCGAGACCAGGGACGAAGAGAACATCAGTCAGAAAGACGTCACCGGCAGGACCACGGAAACGAACCACACCAACACCACGGACCAGTAACACCTGTCCGGAGCCCGTTCGGACATCGGAGACATCGGCGACAGGGCCAAGCATAGTGAAGGCCTCGTGAGAGACCGTCATGTGATGCGTGGTCCCGGAGTCGATGATCCAAGTCTCAGCAGGGTCCTAGACAGGGGTCGCCAGATCGCTGACGGTCACATGACAACAAGCAAGGGACGCGGACGCGGTAGAAGGGGGCGCGAAACGAGACTGCCAATCGTCAAGCTACGCAATGTCGTCAAGGAGTGGGGTGGAAGAGACCATAGAAGACAACGAGAAAGATGAAGAGACGGGAAAGGTTCGCAGCTCAGACTCAGACATGCAGGGTTATGCAAAAGGGCAAGAAGTGACGCAACTTGCACTTCCCTGGGGAGGAGGGCGAGGCAGGCAAAGCTGGAGTGCGATGTACTGCTCCAGCTGACGCTCACGGGAGGATGACCCGAGAGTGTAGGCCGAGTACGGAGTCACAGCGCCGGAGCCCGGGTAGTATGAGGACTGGGCCGGCGAAGGAAACGAAAGCGCCGATGGCTGGGAGAAGTACTGTTGCTGCGGGGGCGTCTGCAGGACAAGCGAAATTGTCGGAACTGCCGAGCTGCTGGACGAGGTCGGAGTGTCAGCAGTAGCGACGCCGGAAGAGGCGAGACGATGCTCCCACTGGCACCGCAGGGTGCCGATGACGCGGGCCTCGTCCGTCAGCAGAGGGCATGTGTACCACCCGTGTCCAGGCCGACCGCAATTGTGGCAGACCACGCCACCACCGCTGGATCCGGTCGACAACTGCTGCTGCTACTCTTGCGACGGACCCTGGCCTTTCTTGTTCTTGCGCTTCTTCGTTTTTTACGTCGACGAGGTAGCTGCGGCGGGGGAGGCGACGACCACGGATGTAACGGCAGGTGAAGCGACGGGGAGGGAGGCACCGGCAAGAGAGGCGATGGCAGGGGATGCAAGTGCCTCCATGCGATGGAGCTGGGACTCCTGTCGAGCTTCCTCAACATGGAGGAAGAGCTCGTACGCCCAGGGCATGAGGGTGCCCTGGACCGCCATGGTGGAGAGGACGTCCTGGGGGTAGTGCACGAAGACGTCCGCGTACGCGCTGGTGGCGCCGCGCTTGATGGTGAGAAGCGCGGACAAAGGGGGCGGAGCGGATGTGCCGAGACGTCAAAGGATTTCCTCTGCCCGCTGCCAGTAAGCAGTGACCGTCTCGGTCTCCCCCATGTGTAGGGAATTGAACTCCCGCAGCAGGCGACTGATCTCAGCGTCGCTGGACAGGCGATGGGGCCAGGTGAGGACATGCCAGGCGGCGGCAGGGTCTGGAGGGGCGGCAGGGTCTCGAGGGACGGCAGTGGTGAAGTCGCCAAGGAAAGGCTCGAGGGAGAGGCGGGACGCCGGAGGAGCGACTGGGACTAAGGCACGAATGGCGCGACCAGCGTCATACAGCTGGTCGGCCTGGGTGGAGTCATAAGGGAGGGTGTAGTACATCCAGAGACCCTCACCTTGGGCCCAGATCCAGAAGCTGAGTTCCCAGCTCCGGAAGTGCTCGCCGGCCTGAAGCGGCGGCGGCGACGTCTCAAAGTCCTTCTGCCTGTGGGCGGCACCCAGAGTGGGGCCAAGGACGGAGTTCACTGTCTGCCGCTGGCGCTGAATCTGCTGTTGTGCCAGGAAATATGTGGCAGCTGACACAGTCGGGCTGGCGTGTCCTGGAGGGACAAATGATGGCAGCACACTGTTGGCAGGCTGGGAGGCTGGTGGCTGGAGCGCAGCAAGCTGCTATGTCAAGGCGGTGAGCTGGTGCTGAAGAGCCACGATGGGATCAGGGTCGTCGTCGACGACACCAGTGGGCTGCTGGGGCTCCAGCGGCTGCTGCTGCTGCTCCCGCTGCTGCTGCCGATGCTGCTGCAGTGGCAGCCGCTGCTATTGCTGCTGCTGTTGTTGCTGTTGCCGCTGCTGCAGCGGTTGCTGCTACTGCTGCTGCTGCCGCTGCTGTTGCTGCTGCTGCTGCTGGTGTAGCGGCTGCTGCTGCTACGGCGAATGGTGCGGCTGCTACATCTGCTGCCGCTGCTGCTGCTACTGCTGCTGCTGCTCCTGCTGCGGCTGCCGCTGCTGCTGCTGCTATTGCTGCTGCTACTGCTGCTGCTGCTGCAGCTCTTGCGGCTGCAAGCGCCGCAAGAAAGGGGAGGTAGGGGTCCCCCCTGCAAAGGACCCCTCCGCCTCGTGAGAGTCAGCCATGGTGTGTCCAAAGGCTTGTTTTCTTTTTTTTTGTTGTTGTTTGTGTCCTTTGGTGTTGGGTGTGTGCTGTTAAAGTCAAGTGTGACGTCTTCCAAGGATGGCAGACGTCAGCAGAGTCCCCTGGTGTCCTCCTGGTTTCCCCCCTTTTTTTCCTTTTTTTTGTGTGTATGTGGTTGATGACGTCAGCAATGACGTCAGCGGACAGCTGCTGACGTCAGCAGTGGTTGCTGCTGACGTCAGCAGTGGTTGCTGCAGCCACTGCTGTTGATACTGCTGCTGCTGCTGCTGCCGCTGCTGTTGCTGCCACTGCTGCAGCAGCTGCTGCTGCTGCTGTGATGCTGCTGTTGCTACTGCAGTTGCTGCTGCTGCTGCTGGCTGCTGCTTTCAGTCACACCTGAGGACGTCGCTGCCTTGCGCCGTCGTCAGCAGGGGCCTAGCGTGGTCGGCCGCTCACTCCCTTGCGTCCAGTGTGGGGGTCAGTGCTGCCAGAAAAATCCGGCAGCATTTCCCCTGGCCCAGTGGCCGTGGGAAAAATTTTGACGCCGCCACCAGGCGGGTCAATGCTGCCGGAAAAAATCCGGCAGCATTTCCCCTGCACTGGCGCGTATGGGAGTCTGCCGGCGTTGTCTGGCACCTGTACGTCAGTCTGCTGCTGCTGCTGCTACGCTCTGGCTTTGATACCAAGAAAGAAACTAGGCAGCAGGTTGGGGCAGCTGCGTTGTTGATGCAGCGTGCGGGCTTCCACGCTCGTTGCTTAAGTCAGCTGCCCCCTCAGTCTGCTGCTCTAGAGTNGTGCTGCCAGAAAAATCCGGCAGCATTTCCCCTGGCCCAGTGGCCGTGGGAAAAATTTTGACGCCGCCACCAGGCGGGTCAATGCTGCCGGAAAAAATCCGGCAGCATTTCCCCTGCACTGGCGCGTATGGGAGTCTGCCGGCGTTGTCTGGCACCTGTACGTCAGTCTGCTGCTGCTGCTGCTACGCTCTGGCTTTGATACCAAGAAAGAAACTAGGCAGCAGGTTGGGGCAGCTGCGTTGTTGATGCAACGTGCGGGCTTCCACGCTCGTTGCTTAAGTCAGCTGCCCCCTCAGTCTGCTGCTCTAGAATCCAAGTCTGGAAGCTCTGGGTTTGTTACTCAGAAGTGCGCGCGCCAGTGTTAGCGCCAGAAAGCAGCTTGAAACTGATAGTAACTGAATAGCAATGAAGAATAAACAGCAATGGGGGACCCCTCCAAGTTCTAGCCCCCCCCCCAGCTCTGTAGAGCTTGTTACTCAGTTCATCAACCAATCAGAAAATAGCTAATTTCAGGCTGGCAGGTTTTCTCGGTGAGGCCTGCCAGACGGCCGACAGCCCAAAACCCGGGCGTCGTCCGTTTGCCTGAAAACTGGACCATACCATAATACTGATGCTGCGAACGCAGCCGTGCGGTCAGAATCTGCTAGAAAAATAGTAGCGAGGAGTTATGGCAGCCTGAACCCAGGCAGTTCCCACGATGGTTTATGTTGCCAAACAGGGCCATGCAACATGCAACTGGGACCCTAGGCAGCGCATGACGACGCAGGCACGACAGTACGCGCTGGACGCATGCAGACAGCGACTGCGGTGGCAGTGACTGCCGGCAGCGCGACTACCGAGGAGGCCTGCCGATGGAGGTGAACACGTCACCGGAGAGAGAGGACTCCAGCGAACTGCGAGAAGACCTCAGCGTGCGTCGGCTCCACCGGACGACACTCCATCAGCGTCGAGTCTCGCCGTCAGTCATCTGCACGCCGATGTACACAAGCCGGGAGGACACAACAGAGCACAATGAGCGCAAAAACCAACAGTGAACTGTTGAAGTGTCCCCAATTCCAAATCGTGTTCTACCTCGCAACTTATACAAGTCCATCATCTACGCTCCGTTTGGCAAAACAGTAGGTTGCCCTAATGGCTACCTTTCAAGAGGAGATGTGTTTCCAAAACAAAAGCACGATGTTGTAATGTACCCATCATTTTTCTCAATAAATCAACGGTGTCCATAGTCAAAAACAAAAAGACGGCAGTGTCCATAATCGAAAACGAGAAGTTAGCGGTGTCTATAGTCGAAAACAAAACGACATCGGTGCCCATGTTTTTCATTGTGCGAGAGCAAAAGAGCACGGCTGACATGTATATGATGTATTCAACAGATTTGACATGGATTTTGACTTTGAGGTCAAAGTCGAACTTCGCCAGTCATCACGAGCTCGCACGAAGGGTATCGCGATGAAACCTCGCAGGAGGGATGTTGGTTTTTGTGCATCTCTCATTGAACTCTGTTGTGTCCTCTTGGCTTGTGTACATCTACATGCAGATGAAAAACGGCGAGACTGGATGTTGTTGGAGTGTCGTTCGGTGGAGCCGACGAATGCTGAGGTCTACTCAAAACTTGCTGGAGCCTCCTCCCTCCGACGACGAGCTCAGCTCCATCGGCAGGCCTCCTCGGCGGTCGGGCCGCCGGTGGTCACGACCACTGTAGATGCTTTCTACATGCACCTAGCATTGGTTTTGGCTGTGCCATTGCGTCTGCAGCATCATGCTCTGCCTAGGGTCCATGTCTCTTGCTGTGTGGCACTGTTTGGCATCATTGACTGTCGTAGGCACGACCTGGGTTTGGGCAGCCATAACTCTTTGCTGCTGTTTTTCTAGCTGATTCTGACCGCACGACTGCGTTCGCAATGTCGGTATTATGGTATGGTCCAGTTTTCAGGCAAAACGGACAATGCTTGGGTTTTGGGTTGTCGGGCTTCTGGCAGGGCTCACCGAGAAAACCCTGCCTGCCAAAAAATAGGTCTAGGACTCTTTTCTGATTGGCTGGTTAGCTGAATAACAAGCTCTACACTGATGTGGGGGGAGCTAGAAGTTGGAGGGGTCTCCCATTGTTGCTAATTCTTCGTTCATAATCAGTTACAACTGCTCAGTTCAGTTTGCAGCTGCTTTCTTGCGCTAACACTGGCGCGCGCATTGCTGAGTAACAAACCCAGATCTTCCTGACTTCGTCTCTAGAGCAGCAGACTAAGAGGGCAGCAGACTGAAGCAACGAGTGTGAAAGTTTGGACGCTGCATCAACAACGCTGCTGCTCCAACTTGCTGCCTAGCGTTTCTAGTTTTGGTCTGAGAGCCAAAGCGTAGCAGCAGCAGCAGAAGACGAACATACAGGTGCAAGACAACGTCGGCGGACCTCAAAATGCACCAGTGTAGGGGAAATGCTGCCGGATTTAATCCGGTAGCATTGACCCGCCTGGTGTTGGCGTCAGAATCCTTCCCATGACCACTGGGCCAGGAGGAATATTGCCAGATTTTTTTCGGCAGTAGTGACCTCCACGCTTGACGCGAGGAGGTGAGGGACAGGCCATGTCAGGTGCTTGCTGGCGACGACGCACGCGACGACGTCATCCAGATGTGACTGACAACATTAGCCTGCAGCAGCAGTAGCAGCAGCAGCTTGCATTAGCAGCAAGCAAAGGCAACAACAGCCAGTAGCAGCTGCACGCAGCAGCAACCAACAGCAGCAGTAGCCCGCTATAGCAGCGGCAACACCGAGCAGCAGCCGGGAGTAGCAGTAGCTTGCAACAGCTCGCAATAGCAGCAGCCGGTGGCAGCAACAATAGTACCAGCGGCTGCAGCGGCAGCTAGCAGCAGCAGCAGCCACAGTAGCCCGCAGCCCGCTACTCGCTGCAAGCAACGAGCTGCTGGTAGCGAGCTCGTTGCTCACAACGAGCAGCGAGCAATAAGCTTGCTGCTCGCGGCTTGTCGCTCGCAACGAGCAGCAAGCTCGCTATGACAAAAACAAACTAAAAAAAGATCTCCACCCAGCCACCAACAGTAACAACAGTAGTAGCAGCAACAGCAACAACGGTTGCAGCCGCGCAGCAGCGGCTCCATCAGCAACTACTGCTAACGTTAGTGGTTGTCTGCTAACGTCACTGCCAACGTCAGTGCTAACGTCATCAACAACACAAAAAAACACAAAGTAGTAGCCCTGCACATACCGCAGTAGCATCTGCTGACGTCAGCCATCCTAGGTTGACGTCACTGATGACATCAACAGCACAGAAAAGGAAAGAAAAAAAAACTAAGGAAGAGGGACACCATCTCCCATTATGGCTAACAGCCTATCTGGGAAGGGGTCCTCCTCTGTTGGGGGGACCCCGAGCCCCCCTTTCTTACAACAGCTGCAGCACCTACAACAGTAAGAGCAGCAGTAGCAACAACAATAGCAGTATCAGCAGCAGCAGCAACAACAGTAGCAGTAGCAGTAGCAGCAGTAGTAGCAACAACAGTAGCAGGAGAAGCAGCAGTAGTGGCAGCAGCAGCAGCAACAGCTGCAGCAGCCCTCTGGCATCATTTGCGGCAAGCCTGATCCCCTGGCTGCTATTCAGCAACAGCTCGCCGTGTTGACGCATCAACTTGCAGCGCTATAGCCATTGGAATCCCATGTTTCCACTAGTGCGCTACCACCATTCATTCCTCTTGGGCACGCCAGCCCCGTTGTGTCAGTTGCCACGCATTACCTGGCGCAACAGGAGACTCAGCGCGAGCGGCAGATATTGACCTCCGTCCTTGGTCCCACTCTGGGCGTCGACCGTAGGCAGAAGGACTTTGAGACGCCGCCCCCGCCGCTTCAGGCCGGTGAGCAGTTCCGGAGCTGGGAGCTCAGCTTCTGGATCTGGGCAGAGGTTGAGGGTCTGTGGGCGTACTACACCCTCCCGTATGACCCCACCCAGGCCAGCCAGTTGTATGACTCTGGTCGCACCGCACGTGCCCTCGTCCTTGTCGCCCCTCCGGCTTCCCGCCTGGCCCTAGAGCCTTTCCTGGATGACTTCACCGCTAGCGCCACCCCAGTCCTTGCAATCGCGTGGCACGTCCTCACTCGTCCCCATTGCCTACCTAGCGAAGCTGAGACCAATCGTCTGCTGCGGGAGTTCAACTCCATACACATGGGGGAGACCAAGACATTCATCGCCTATTGGCAGCGGGCGGAGGACATCCTTCGCCGCCTCGGAACCTCTTCCCCATCCCCTCTGGTCGCGCTCCTCACCATTAAGCGCGGTGCCATCAACGCATACGCGGACGTCTTCGTTCACTATTCCCAGGACATCCTCTCCACCATGGTAGCCCAAGGCACTCTCATGCCTTGGGCATACGAGCTCTTCCGCTGGATTGAGGAAGCTCGTCTGGAGTCCCGACTTCAGCGCACGGAGGCTCTCGCCTCCGCTGCCATCGCTTCCGTGGCCGTCGCTTTCCCCGCCGCTGCTACCTCCCCTAGCTCCTTGATGCCGAGGAAGAAGAAGCCTTGGAACAAGAAGGGCAAGGGTCAGGAGCAGTAGCAGCAGCACCCATCGACTGGGTCCATTGGTGGTGGCTCGGTTTGCCACAACTATGGCCAGCTCGGGCATGGGTGGTACACATGTCCTCTACCGACGGACGAGGCGCACGTCATTGCCACCATGCGTCGCCAGCGGTAGCGTCGTCTCACCTCTACCGCCATGGCTGTCACCGGCTCTGACACCTCGGTCTTGTCCAGAAGCTCCACCACTCCAACACGTCCACCAGTTTAGATGACGCCAGCTCTGCAACAGCAACATCTGCAGTCGTCAGACGTCCATTTCCTTCATCCGCACAGCCGTCCTTCTACACGGGCTCCGGTGCCATCACTCCGCACTCAGTCTACACTCCCGGGCTGTCCTCCCGTGAGCGTCCGCTGGAGTAGTTCATTGCGCTCCAGCTCGACCTGCCTTGCCCTCCTCCCCAAGGAAGTGCGAGTTGCGTCACCTCCTGCTCTCCTGCCCAGCCGTGCATGACTGAGACTGAGCTGTGGTCGTGTCCCGACTCCTCGTCTATCTCGTCGTTTTCCGTGGTCTCCTCTACCCCCTTTCGTGATGACGTTGCATGGCTTGACGATTGGCAGTCTCGGTTCGCGCCCCCTTCCACCGCGTCTGCGTCTCTTGCTTGCTGCCATGTGACCGTTAGCGATCTGGTGACTCCGGTCCAGGACCCTGCTGAGACCTGGATCATTGACTCCTTGGCCATGCATCACATGACGACCTCCCGCGAGGCCGTTAGTATGCTTGGTCCTGTTGGTGATGTCTCCGATGTCCGGACGGGCTCCGGAAAGGTGTTGCCTGTCCGCGGCGTCGGCGTCATTCATTTCCGTGGTCCTGCCAGTGATGTTTTTCCAACCGATGTCCTCTTTTTCCCCGGTCTGGAGCTCAGCCTAGTGTCCGGTACTGCCCTTGACCGCATGAGCATGGACATTGTGCACTTGCGTGGTGTTTGCACTGTGTTGTTGCGTCCTTCCAGTCCTATCGTCCTAGATGCCACCGCACGTGGCAATCTGTGGCATGTACCTCGTCTATCCTCCTCTCCTTTCGTCCCCTCCCCGTCGGCCACCACAGGCCATGTGTTTGTCACCAGCATGCTCTCTCTTCAGCACCGCCGCCTTTGCCACGTCCACTCAATTGCCGTAGATAGAATGCTCCGCACCCAGCCAGCCAAGGGCCTTGACCCGGAGACTTTCCCTCTCCCATGCCCCACAGAGTGCATTGATTGCACTCAGGGCAAGATGCATCGGTCCACATACCTTTTGTCATCCTCCCGTGCATCCGCCCCTCTCGACCTGGTCCACTCCGATGTCATGGGCCCTCTCCCCACAGAGTCTGTTGGAGAGCAAGGCCACTAAATCCTCACCCTCACTGATGAATACTCTCGCTTCCGTTGGGTCTTGTGCCTTTGGCAGAAGAGCGACGTCATCCAAACCATCGAGGACTGGCTTGTCCTTGCAGAACACAAGTGTGGTCGGTCTCTTCGCCACTTTCGCACCGATCGTGGTGGAGAGTACATGGGTTAGAACACGACCTTTCTCGCCTCCAGAGGTATCCACCACGAGACCTCTGCGCCCTACACGCCTGCCCAGAACGGCGTCTCCGAGCTATGGAAACATACCATGGCCGACGTCGTTCCTACCATGCGAGTCGAGTCTGGTCTCTCCGATGGCTTCTACTTTGAAGCCATGACCTGCATGACATGGGTCTGGAACTGGATTCCCCACGGTCCCCTTCCCCGCCAGTCCACGCCGTACCAGCACTAGTGAAGTCTACGCGTTGACCTCCGTCTAGCTCGCGTCTGGGGTTGCGTGGCCATTGTGTGGCTGCTCGCCCCGCAAGAGGACAGCAAGCTCGCCCCCCGCGGAAGTCCCTGCACCTTCCTTGGTGTCTGTCATCAGTCCAAGGCCTGGAGCTTCTGGGATCCATCCCGGCATTGCATCGTCGAGTCTCGCGATTCCCTCTTCTTCGAGGACATGTTTCCCCGCGACCTCATTCACCCCGGCTCGTCCGTGTCCCTCCCGTCGCATGGGGGAGTGGTGAGTCGATCCTTTGTCTTGCCACTTCAGGGTGACTCATCACTCATTCCCTCTGAGCCGGTAGCCCCGGTCGCATCCTCTGGCCCCTCCGGGCTGACAGCCCCAGTTGTGTCCGCGGGCCCCTTCGAGCAAGCAGCCCCGGTGGCGCCCACTTGCCCAGGTGGGTCGGTCACCCCAGTTGCGTCCGTTGGACCCTCCGAGCCAGCAGCCTCGGTGGTGCGCAATGGCCCCTCCAGGCCGGCAGCCCCAGTCTTGTCCGCTGGCCCCTCTGAGCCAGCAGCCCCGGTGACGCCCACTTGCCCCTCTTGGCAAGCAGCCCCCGTCGCGTCCGCTGGCCCCTCCAAGCCAGCAGCCTCGGTGGCGCCCATTGGCCCCTCCGGGCTGGCAGCCCCAGTCGCGTCCACTAGCCCCTCCGAACCGACAGCCCCAGTCGCACCCGCTGGAACCTCCGAGCAAACAGCTCCGATCGCGCCCGCAGGCCCCCTTGGGCCAGCAGACCCCATTTGCCTCTGTTGGCTCGTCGGACTTAGTGCCATCTCCTGCCCTACCACGCTACACACGTGGCCCAGGCGGCAGCCTCCGACCCAGGCCATCGGTGAGCGCGCAGACCGTCGCACATCGATCCGTGGCGCCTTGACCCCCTGTGGCTCCACGTGTCTACTCCATTCCCACGATCGTGAGTTGGGATCATGGCACCAAGGCCGTCGACCTGACCACTTTAGCCATCATTGCAGACCTTTACCCGGGCTCCGCATTAGGCTACTCCATGCTTCATCACGTGCATCGGCACGCTATCTTTGTAACACTCACGCGCATCCCACCTAGAGCTTGAGATGCACACGCTCTCTCAGTCCGCTCCACAGCATGCCCGGAGGACCCAGCAATCCTGCGCGAGGCACGAGCCTCTCCTGAGGCCGCACATTGGGGCGCTGCCTGCGCCAATGAGCTCGCTGTTATCCGACAGCACCACTTGTATGACCGCATTGACCTTCCTCTAGGTCGGAAGGCCATCAGTGCCAAGTGGGTCTTTCGACGCAAGTGGAAGCCCGTCGGGTCCTTGGACAAGTACAAGGCCCGCCTCACAGCCAAGGGGTTTGCCCACATCTCTGGGGTCGATTATGACCAGATCTTTGCCCCACTTGGCTGGTTCTCCACCAGCCGGGCGCGCTTCAGCCGGGTTACCCAGCACGAATGGGACCTGCATCAGATGGACGTGAGTAACGCTTTTCTCCATGGCTCACTGGAGGGTGAGGAGCTCTACATGGTGTAGCCCCCAGGCTTCGAGGATGGCACTGGGAGGGTCTGGCGGCTGTGGAAGGCCTTGTATGGCCTGAAGCAGTCGCCTCGGTGCTGGAACCAGGAGATCAGCAGCATGCTCCTTCGCGGCGGCCTCCAGCGTAGCACCGCTGACCCCGCACTATCTGTCAGTCCACGAGGCCAGACTTTCACTGCTGTCCTAGTTTACATCGACGATCTCCTCGTCGCGTCGCCAGACACAGCTGTCATCCAGTGTTTCAAGGACTTGTTGCACGCCGCGTACGAGATGAAGGATCTCGATCCTGCCTGAGTCTTCCTGGGCATGGAGCTCAAGCATGATCGCTCCTAGGGCGTCCTCCACATCCACCAGGTTGCCTCTGTGGAGACTCTGTCCACCCGCTTTGCGGAGGACCTGCCACTCGTGGCCAGTGCATCTTCACCCATGTCACCTGATGGCCAGGTAAAGCTAAAGAGTCCTGACCCAGCTGTTGTGGGGGAGCCAGTTGACGTGACCACGTATCTATGAGTCATCGGGTCACTGATGTTCCTAGCGACGACGACGCGTCCAGACATCGCGTTCGTTGTCAACCTCCTGGCCCGGTTTTCTCAGGAACCGCATCACCTCCACTTCGAGGCCAAGATCCGAGTACTGCGCTATGTCGTCTCAACTCCTCGGCAAGGTCTCATGTTACGCCGCCAGCCATGTGTTGTCGCGGTAGGCTATACCGACAGTGATTGGGCCGGCAGTCGAGAAGGCAAGAGTCGCACAGGCTGGATCTTTGTGATTGGCAGCACAGTTGTGTCCTGGCGTAGTGGCAAGAAGGGGTGCATTGCACGCGTCACTACTGAGGCCGAGTACGTGGCCCTTGGCTCAGGCACGTGTGAGAGTGTGTGGCTGCATCGTTTGTTGTCCGAGTTGCGTCAGTCTGCCGCATCCATCACGTTGCATTGTGACAATGAGAGTGTCATGACCATCGCTGACAATGACGGGGTGCATCACACACGCATAAAGCACATCAACGTTGAGTATCACTATGTGCGTTTGTTGTTGCATGACGGCAGCATGAGCATCGTGTGGGTTGAGACAACACGTCAGCTGGCCGACTTCTAGACCAAGGCACTCAAGCGCGACTCGTTCAAGAAGGTTGTGAGTTTGGTTGGCGTGGATCTGAGAGTGACTCTCTTTGTCTCTGCCTGCGTCTCAGCGTGCCATGGGGGAGTCTGGTTATTGACTGTGTCTCTTCCCGCACATGTGCAATACGCTTGTGCCATGGGGGAGTGTTGGTTTTCGTGCATCTCTCATTCTACTCTATTGTGTCCTCCCGGCTTGTGTGAATCGGCGTGCAGATGACTGACGGCGAGACTCGACGCTGCTAGAGTGTCGTTCGGTGGAGCCGACGCACGCTAAGGTGTACTCACAGTTCGCTAGAGCCTCCTTCCTTCGGCGACGTACTCAGCTCCATCGGTAGGCCTCCTCAGCGGTCAGGCCGCCGGCGGTCACGGCCACTGCAGATGCTTTCTACATGCACCCAGCATTGTTTTTGGCTGTGCCATTGCGTATGCAGCATCATGCTCTACCTAGGGTCCATGTCTCTTGCTGTGTGGCACTGTTTGGCATCATTGACTGTCGTAGGCACTACTTGGATTCGGGCAGCCATAACTCTTTGCTGTTGTTTTTCTAGCTGATTCTGACCACACGGTTGTGTTTGCAGCGTCGGTGTTATGGTATGGTTCAGTTGTCAAACAAAATGGACAACGCCCGGATTTTGGGCTGTCGGGTGTCTGTCAGGGCTCACCGAGAAAACCCTGCCTGCCAGAAAATACGTCTAGGACTATTTTCTGATTGGTTGGCTAGCTGAGTAACAAGTTCTACACTAGTGGGGGGGAGCTAGAACTTGGAGGGGTCTCCCATTGTTCCTCATTCTTCGTTCCTAATCAGTTACTGTCAGTTTCCAGCTGCTTTCTGGCGCTAACACTGGCGCGCATTTTTTAGTAACAAACCCAGAGCTTCCAAACTTAGTCTCTAGAGCAGCACACTGAGGGGGCAGCAGAACTAAGCAACGAGAGTGGAAGCCCGCACGCTGCATCAACAACACTGCTACCCCAACTTGCTGCCTAGCGTTACCATTTCCATCCGTGGCGAAACCTCGCAGGAGGGGTGTCGCGAGATCACAATGACCCTCATTTTAACTAAGGGGTTACTTTAGTGACCCCTTAGTTAAGCTCGCACCCTCATTCGCCCGCCGTGCTACGACTGACGCCCCTACTGCAGCCGCACCAGCCAAAGCAACTGAAGCTCGCCCGCGTGCACCTCTCAACACCTCAGGCTGCCCTCCGGGCAGCCAAGCGCTCGGCGCACTGGCGTCTTCTCCTGAAACCGAGCCAATTCCCACGTCTCCCACGGCCGCACATGAGCGTGCCTGCATCGACAAAGACCTCGCATACTACGGGGAGCGGGCAGAGAGGGAGGTGTGGTCAAGGGTTCGTCGCAGCAACCCGGGGTACCACCCCGGTGAGGACTACAACCCCGCTGACTACTACAAGCGGGAGGACTCCAGATTCTACGCCGCGTACTGTCACTCTGCCACCGACGACTCCCCAACGGCGTAGAACGAGCCAGACACAGTACCACCACGTGATCATGTACCTCTTCAATCACCGGTAAGCCCACCCGTTGACCATAGAACTCGCCAGCAACGTCACCATGTTGCTCCTCGTGTCTCAGCATCATCCTTTGCGGAACCAGCACCTGGAGGACCTACGTCACGCCGCGTCGCATCCCCAGCTGCATCAGCCGCAGAGTTGGCTTCTTCTCCAATGCCTAATGTTTTGAATTCATTGCAGGCTGCACTCGTGTCTAGTGCTGCCGTTGCCTCCACATTTGCAGCCACCACACGTGCAACACGTGCACCAGCGATCACGGCAGCCAGCAGAGCCATTGCAACCTACACTACGACTGCAGTTGATCAGGGGTCTCTGGCAGCTGCTGGCGTCAACGTCGTCACCCAGTTTGCGGGCGTAGCAGACGTAGTCACATTAGCAGTAGCTACAGCAGCCATGGCACTCTCCAGTGTCGTCGACTCCGTTCACACATCCACTACACAGGCGTCAGCCCTGCCCTCTTCTTCATCTATAGCTACTCGTCACATTCAGCTGTTGATCTCGACTGTTGTTGCCATCTCCACCCTGTCAACTGCTGCGCTGACAAGAGTAGCCTGTCTCATTGTCTCAGCATCAACTATTGTTGCAGTTATTGCTTCCTCAACTGTAACTGCTCTCCCGCCATTGTTCTCATCGCGCCGTTGTGCTTGGTAAGCTTGGTCTTTCCCTCTCTTCCTGCCCTCTCCGTGTTGGCGTGTTTGTGCGTCCAGGTTGTTGCCTTGCAGCAGACGTTCGACGCACTTATCACCCATTTTCGACGCCCACTGGGACTAGGGAAACACCGCAGAACTTTTCTTTTCTGCAGTGTCACGTCACTGGCAACATGCCTGTTGAGGATGACCAATACACGGCCTTGTTGGCTGAGTTGCAGCGTGAGCGCACTGCCCTACAGGCTGTACTCAATACTCAGCGCACTGTTGAGGAGAAGTTGCGTGCTGAGCAAGCTGACCAAGAAACCTTTGCAGACCACATTGTTGATTTGGTCCTTAACCGCCTCAGCCCACGTTGCGCAGCACACCATCTGCTGGCATTGCCGCTGCATTCTCCACTTCACCCGCTTCCGCATCTGTCGCCACTAGCTCATCCTCTTATGACCCTCTTGCAGTCACCGTTTCCGTTGGCGCAGCCGTAGCCAAAGCACTTGCCCCACCTGTGCAGCGCAAGCCTGACTTTGACTCCAACCCACCTCACTTCACCTCTAACCTCACCTTCCATTCTTGGGAGGTCCGTTTCAGTGCCTGGGCGCAGGGGGAGCAGCTCCGGGAAAACTACCATGAGCCCAACCCCTCTGCTAACCCACCTTTTGTGCCTGTTGAGTCTGAGTCTGCCCGTGCTGTCTGTGCCCTCATTCGTGCCGGACTTGACGATCTCACTGACAAGATTGGGTCCTAGAACGAGGACATGGCACGTCACACCACTGCTAACCCGGTTGGTGCTTACGCACTGATCAAGCGGCGTACGACAGTGACTGGCCATGCACCGCAGAGCATGCTTACCGTCCAGTTCAACACGCTCTCAATGCTTGCTGACGAGACTGCCGATTCCTATTGGGCTCGCAATCTACGATTGTTGCGCGACCTTGGTAAGGCCGCACCTGGATAGCTCTCTGATGTTCTCTCCATCGTCAACGGCCTCATCCCGGAACTCAGTGATACATTTCGGGAGGTGAAGGCCACTGAGCTTGAACATCTGGCTGCCATCCTTGTCCCAGCTGACGCACCTCCCGGTATTGGTGCCTTGTGGAAGTTCACCTCCGAGCGTGGAAGTTCACCCCCTGACAGACAGGTGGAGCTCGCTACGGAACAAACGCATTCACCGCGTTGCCGTTGCAATAGTTGCCACTGCACTCCCTTCTTCCTCCTTTTCTGCTTCTCCATCATCCTCCACCACCACTTCCACCTTGACAGCCACATCTCTCGCTCCACAGGGGGGTGGACGGGGTGGGACGAGTGGTAAAGGCAAAGGCCGGGGGGGTGCCTGTGGTGGTGGTGGTGGTCAAGGCAAGGGTGGCAAGGGTCGTGGCTCTGATGGTGCCGCATCTTCATCTCCCTCCTCCAGTACTGTCACGTGTTGGAACTGCTGTACCACCGGTCATGTGGCACCCAAGTGCCCAGCGCTTCCTGATGATGCCCGGCTTGTCTCAGCTATGCGTGCACAGTGGACACGCTCCACAAGGTTTGGTGGTGGTTCCGCTCACCCCTCCACCTCCACTGTGCCAACCAACCACACCTCATCCTCCTCTCCAACAGCTGCTTTCTACAACACTGCCCTGACTGCACCGCGTCCACCCACGCCATGGGGTTGGCCCCCTGGGTCCGGTAGCCTAGTCTACTTCGGGCCCCCGTCCGGATTCTACTCTCCTCCATCGTGGGCGTCGCCCACCTACACCTCATAGCGCCCCTCCTCTGGTGTTGTCCTCACTGGCCCGTCCGAGGATGACCGCCAGTTGGACTCTGCTCTTACTCATGCCATCTACCAGCGACACCTCTGTGATCAGGGAGGTGAGAGTGTGCGTTCGGCTGAGGGGGCGCTTGTGTGTGCTGGTGATTCGTCTCTCCGTGGTCCGTCATCTGGTCATGTTCAATGTTGTTCCCCAGTTGACGTCCCGTGGATTGAGCGGTGGCAATCTTACAGTCTACCTCTTTTTCTTGCTACATGTGGTCAGCGCCTTCCTCCTCGCTCCGCCATTGGTGCTGTGAGTCGTGACCCTACGTTTGTACGTGTGACATGTTGCTTCTCGATCCTTGATTCAGGGGCCACCCACCGTATGACCTCTTGTCGTTCCTCGTTCGTTTCCCTTGGTGCTATTGGCTCTGTTCGCTTTTTCTGCACCAGCTGTGGCCAGCTCTTACCTGTCCAGGGTGTTGGGGTTGTTCGTTTTGTTGGCCCTGGAGGGGAAATCTTTCTTCCCGATGTTTTATAAGTCCCAGCTCTTGAGCTCATTCGGTTTTGTGTTACGACTCTCGACGACCAGGACATGGATTTCTCCTCCAGCCGCGGCATTGCCTCTATGTTACATCGCACCACTTGTCATGTGCTGCTGCGTCGCACTCGGTGTGACCGCTTGTTCCGTGTGACCGCTTGTATCGTGTGCCCTCGTTTGCACTGCATCCGGCCTCGACTGCTCTTGTTCACGTGGCACGCTCTCTTACTCCGGCACATGCACAGTTTCTCCATCGCCATCTCTGTCACATTCACAATACTGCTGTTGACAGCTTGCTCCAGGACAAGCCCGCTCATGGCCTTGACGCTGACACGTTCTCTGCCCCTTGCCCTACTGGGTGTCTTGACTGTGCCCTGGGCAAGATGCACCGTTCCCCTTTTTCCACGTCACAGTCCCGCACGTCTCACCCTCTTGATCTCTTACATGCAGACGTCATAGGACCCCTTGCCCATGACGCTCTCGAGGGGGTTGGCCGCTATGTCCTCTGTCTCACAGATGACTTTTCTTGCATGCGCTGGGTCTTTGCCCTTCGGCAAACGAGTGATGTTTGTCCCACTCTGGAGTCGTGGCTGCCTTACGCTAAACTAGCCTGTGGTCACCGTCTGAAAGCATTTTGCTATAATCGTGGTGGGAAATTCATGGGTCTCACTGCTCGCTTCTTGACGTCTCGTGGGGTGTGTACGGAACCCTCAGCTCCCTACACACCCCAAGAAAATAGCGTCTCTGAATGGTGGAACCGCACCTTTGCTGACGGTGTCCGTACTCTCCTCAAAGATTCCTCTCTCTCCCATGTCTTCTCCTTCGAAGCTATGTCCTACATGACCTGTGTGTGGAACCATGTCCTCCACGGTCCCTTCCCTTGTCACATCACCCCCTTTTACTGCTCATACGGCTGTCGTGCTGACCTCCATCTGGCCCGTGTCTGGGGTTGCGTCGCTGCTGACTGGCGGCTCGAGGACTTTCGCGACGGCAAACTGAGCCCTAATGCTCGTCTTTGCACCTTCCTTGGTGTCTCTGCCTTGTCCACAACATGGTGCTTCTGGGACCCTGACCACTCTCGTGTCATTGAGTCGTTTGACGCACTCTTCTTCGAGGATGTCTTCCCTCATAACCTGTCCCATGTCCCTCCTCCTTCCTCTCTCTCCTCGCTTCGTCTGCTTGGGGGGGGGTGTCTGTTCCAGCCTCTAATCTCCGTGCGTCATCCTCTCCTTCTCACACGGCATCCCCTGTTGTCCCTAACACTGACAGCGAGGATGAGGACTCCTCCGCCTCGGAGCCCTCATCCTCCCATGCTTATTTTGAGTTGGCTGCATCTCAGCCCTCCTTGGATTCCGTGTCGTGCTTGCCGTCCGCTGGCCCCGAGTCCTCCCCGTCAATAGTCTCGAGTCCTCAGACTCTGCACCCACTCCCACAAAGTCCCCTGTCCACTCTACTCCCAACTCATCTCCTGACTCTGAGTCTCCTTCAGTGGTTGACGCCACTAGAGGTGAAGCACCTCAGGCTCCGATCTCCGACCCTGAGCCCTACACTCGTGGGGGAAGACTGCGTGATCTTCAGTCCTCTCAGTCCTCTCGTGGGCGCTCCCACTCTTCTGGGACGCCTGCTCAGTGTGTCCATGTTGGCCCGTCCAAAGCCTCTCAGCCCACTCAGCGGGTCACGCGCTCCAACGCCTTGTCCCCCACAGTTGGCCCCTCAATTCACCCCACTCGCCTTGATGCACTTGGGTTGTCCAAGAGCGGCGTGCATCCCAACTCAGTAGTCGGCTACGCTCTCGCAGCCCATGAATTCCACATTGCTCTTGAGTCCTCCGTCGCCGGTTATGTTACCGCATGTTTCAAGCCTCTGGCCTTCCCACTCTTCCTCCTAAGCCTACCACTGTCCGGCAGGCTCGTGAGGCAGCTGACGCTGATCTCTAGGAGAAGGACATGCCGTAGGAGCTCACAGCCTTGTAGGAGCATGGAGTCTTTGAGCTCGTGGACCTCCCTGCAGGCTGCAAGGCAATCTCTGCCCGGTGGGTCCTGCGGCGTAAGTTGAAGCCCGATGGGAGAGTCGACCAGTACAAGGCTCGCCTCACAGCTAAGGGTTTTTCCCAGATCCTTGGGATAGACTTTGATGAGTCCTTTGCATGAGTCGGGAGGTACACCACTACTCGAGCACTGTTGAGTCTTGTCGCCCAGCACGACTGGGAACTCGAGCAAATGGATGTCAACAACGCCTTCCTACATGGGAAGCTCGACAAAGAAATCTACATTTTCCAGGCACCGGGCTTCACCGATGGCACAAACAAGGTCTGGCAACTGCGCAAGGCTCTCTATGGGCTCAACCAGTCGCCACATTGTTGGAACATGGAGATCTCCTCCACTCTTGAGCGGGCAGGTTACCGTCGCAGCACCGTTGATCCTGCACTCTTCTTGAGTGCCCCCTCAGAGCCATTCGTGGCCATCCTTGTCTACGTCCATCACCTGCTCATTGCCTTACCCAGTCTCGTAACTGTCCAGTCAGTGAAGAACCTACTACAGTCAACGTACAAGGTGAAGGACATAGGTCCTACATGGGTGTTCCTGGGAATGGAGCTTGAGCGTGACCGCTAGCGTCGCACCCTGCATGTGCACCAGGCTGCATACATCCGCACCCTGGGGGAGCGCTTTGCCTCCCTACTTGCTGACGTCCCCACCGCATCCACACCGATGACTCCAGCATGTCATTACCTGCTGAAATTGCTCGATTCAGCGTAGCTGGGGGAGGTTGTTGATGTCACCGACTACCTAAGTGTGGTCGGCTCCCTCATGTACCTCGCTACCACCACTTGGGCGGCAGGGGCCTTCTCGGTTAACTTCCTCGCCCAGTTCTCCCAACAGCCTCGCCAGAAACATCTCGAGGCGGCACTGCGCGTTGTCTGCTACGCGTTATCCACTGCACGCGTGGGACTGTGCTACCGTGCTCAGCCCTCTGTGGTGGTAGACGGATACACAGACAGTGACTGAGCGGATGACACCGACGCTCGTAGCCACACTGGTTACATCTTCCTCGTCGGTGGTACTGCTGTCGCTTGGAAGAGTGGAAAACAGGGTTGTGTTGCTCGAAGCTCCAGTGAGGCAGAGTACGTGGCGCTTGGCGCAGGTACGTGTGAGAGTGTGTGGCTTTCCCGTCTGTTGCAAAAGTTGCGCGTTCCCATTCGTTGCATCACTCTGCGCTGTGACAACCAAAGTGCAAAGGCAATTGCCGCGCACGATGGCATGCATCATTCTCGCATTAAGTACATCAACATTAAGCACCACTTTGTGCGTGAGCGCATTGCTGCTTGAAAAGTTCAAGTTGTCTGGGTCACTCGTCAACAGCGTGCGGACTTTCTTACCAAAGCTCTCAACAGTGGCATGTTCAAGGCGACTGTGCATGCTGTTGGCCTAGTGTGCTCTCGTGATGCCCCTGGTTGACATGAGTCCTGTGTGTCTCACTGTCGTGTGATGTGCTCCTAATTGGAAATAATTTTAGGGCATGCAGGCCCATGCACAAACGAACATGAGCTCTGTGTGTGAGTGCGATGCAAGACGGCAAAAATTTGGCTAAGTCTGGAACGTTGAATATAAAGAACAAGGAGGAGTTACAAATGAGCCCCTAGCGGGCTTAAGTAGGGGCGCCGGCAGCTAGCCGCACCGGGCCCCGTCACCCCCGCTGAGCCGAAACGGGTCAGCGGGGAGAACACACTGCGTACACCACGATAACAATAACGGTGGTCTCCTCGAGGCACCGGAACAGCTCTCCGAGTACCCGGGTCTCGACCACCGAGAAAATAGGAACAGTGCCAGAAAATCTCAGAATCAGCGTCCAGTCATCACAGACGGCTTTCCGAACATCGGAAGCCCCACAATAGCCATCGGGTCTCCTCGTCGCACCGGTACAGTCAACCGGGTGCGCGGGTCTGAACCCACCGAGAAAACTCTCCTG
>SZWC01005098.1:35024-56959 GCA_023375785.1 Penium margaritaceum | reverse complement strand
AAGACACACGATCACATGGTCTCCTCGTGACACTGGTACAACGCACCAAGTATCCGGGTCTCGACCAACAGCTCGCATGCAGAATGCCACACACAGTATAGCGACACACTAAGACACACGATCACATGGTCTCCTCGTGACACTGGTGCAATGCACCAAGTGTCCGGGTCTCGACCAACAGTGTGCTACCATCTGTATGCAGCTGTGCAGGCACGTAGCGTGAGGCACATGCGGAATGCTGTAGATGCTCAGAACAGAGCATGGACCTCGCCATGCATCTCCCATGGCGTCGCGTCAGGTCGAGGTCCACACAACACTCCTTGTTCTATGTGTGTGTGGATTGTTCGTGCGTGGGTCGTGGGGGAGTGTTGGTTATGGCTGTTACACACGCAAGTGCCCTCTTGTCTCTACGCACACACACACATCATCACTGCATGTGATTAATCTGGACTGAGGCTCTCTGGTGCAAGACTGTGACGCAGCATGGGGCGCACAGTGGTGGTGACACTATCAAGCTGCCAAGTGGTGACCACAGCACCAACACCAACCCTACGACGAGCCTGAGTTTAGTGGAGACTCTACATGCTAAACTGGTGGATACATTTGTAGGAGTGCATGCTTGTGCTGTGGTTGGATTCTTACACACTTGCATGCTTTCAGCGTAGTGAACGGTGTTGCTCATCCCTCGGGACCACACGTCTGGTTCACACCGGCGTGTGAGAAACAGCCTGGAGCTCGCTCGCTCCAGGGTCGGGTTCGATCCCTAGGTGGCGTACGGGCCCCAGGTCAAGTGAGTCCCGTGGGTGGCCCGGTCAACCAGCACTTTTCACTTCGCTCACTTGTTACTCGCTCAGTTGTCTTGTTTTCACTCTCCACTACGCGAGCTTGGCCCAACCCATGGTGTCACCGCGTCACCTGCTTACTTGCTTGCTTGCTTGCTTTCTTAGCAACCGAAGCTACCTACGCCCAAACCATGGGTGTATTATATCATCGTTCTACCATTTGACCTCCTTGCTATTTGTCGGACCATTGGTCAGAATGTGAGAGGTCAAGAACATGCTCCCACGAACTCACATCAACAAGTGCAGATGCAACAAATCTCAGTCTGCGATAGCAAAGGCACTTGAAAGGAAGATGTAGATATCGGCATCTAACTGCATGAAGCCACAAAAACACTATGCATCTGTGCATAATGTGACATGTCCGAGTTAACTTTTGCAACACTTAATTGCGCCACACTAGCGTCCTGCTTTTGTGAGTAATCTCCGGAGTGTTTTCTGCAAACACCCCCCCCCCCCCCCCCCAACCCCGGGATCTTGCGGTGCACCATGTTTACAGTTGCCTACTTGACCAAGCCAATGATAGTCAGCTTCTGGGCGGATATGTGTACAACCCGAGGAGCTATTATGAGAAACTCGAGTCCAAAGTGTTATTCCTCATGGGTGCCTTGAAGTTCCTCCACCTGCTGCGACGTGTCCACCAGCCCCGTTTCTGAAACAAACCTGCAAGAAACGATGCGAGGCCGTGACGAAGGGCATGAGTTAGTCCATTGCGAGGAGCATGTGAAACAAAAACAAAAAACAAAAAACAGAAAAAAGAGACACATGCCAGATCAGGTGGATGCAGATGGAAAGAAGAAGAATGCACATGAACTTTGCAGCGATAGCAACAGCAAAGAGCACGGGGCTTGGGTGGGGAGGGAGAGGGGGGGAGGGAGGGGGGAGAGGGGGCGGAGGCGGGTGTTCACCAATTGACAAGGAGGAGGAACGCCAGTGCGAGCAGACCCAGCAACACGAGATGCACACGGATGGGTATGGCGTCCACGAGAGGCGTGAGAGGTGCGAGGATTGAAGGCAGCGGTTCGAGTTCTTCTGCAACGTGATTGCGACCATCAGCAGACACCTCTTCACCGGTGATGGACGTGGTGGTGGTGGCGGATGCGGTAGATGGGGGTGGAAACGAGGCCGGCGACGAAAGCACAAGGGTTATGACGATGGCTCCAAGGAGAGAGATGACGGTGGCGTTGAGTGCCACCCACGTGGGCTTCTGCTCTGCACGAATGCACAGGGAAACATGGACAATGACCTTCATTGCCTGTGCTCTGAGGGGAAACCAAAAAAAGGGCAGGAATGCTCTGGTCTGGTATACTACCAACCAATTGGTCGAGAGCCACAACAAACTTCCATTCTCCCTTCCCCGCTCTCTGTCTCTCTCCCCTGCCTCCCTAAAAATCCCCCCCCCCCAAGCCCGCGCTTCTTCCACACTCCTCACCCCACCCTCCTTGCAACTGGAGCTGTGGTGGGGGTGAGCGTCCACTGACTGGCCGACATGAGAGAGCAAAAGGAAATGGGGCATCTGCAAACAGCCATGGCCGGCTGCCTTAGGCAGCAGATGCAAGGGATGTCGCGTGATGCGGTGCAATGCGCCGAATAATTCATTTGCGATCATGTTGCCAAACAACCTTCTCTTCACTTGGTTTGCGAAAACGTCAAAGGAATTCTTTCTCCTTCTGAGGAGTGCTGCAAAATATTCTACAATGAGGCCATTCTTTTGGACGTTTTGCACAACGTCCAATAAGGAAAGCAGCAGGCAAGCAGCATCTGCAAACATCCATGGCATGCCGCCCGTCTGTGCTACATCGGAGGTGGGAGGTGGGAAGTGGGAAGAAGGGAAAGGAAGTCATGGGCACGTACATTGACACCAGCAGCTAGGGCGCCCACCACTATGCTCTCCACCCAGCCTCCCTTCCTATCTGTGACCGTGCTGCTTCCGCCGCCGCTTCTGCCGTTGCTGTTGCTGGTATCCACGGCTGAAGAAACCCCATGGCCGCCACCTTCTGCACCGCCGCCGCTACCGACGCCCTCCTTGTGCATTACTTTCAGCCTTGTGGTCATCGCACTTTCTTCTCCCTCTATTTCTCCTCCTCTTTCTGGTTGTAATCGGAGGATGCCGCGCTTGCAGGAGAAGTGCAATAGCCCAGTCACCTTACGCCCGCCGCCCGCCGCCCGCCGTCCTCTGGCCTGTCTACAATCCTCCCCTTCACTTCGATCGCTGCCTTCTTCTCCGTTCGTGAAGCCAGGTCTTCGAGACCTTGTGTAAGTGGGCATAATAACCACTAAACCCAATCCGCGAGGGGATTGGTGACGCCCTACCAAGCGAACACATTCTATAATTTCCCTGCCCACTGACTTCAAAATCAGAACTTCTCTGCCCACTCGCTTCACCATGCTCGATCAGCAGCATGCGCCACGAATCTAGCAAACCGAGGTGGAACATGTCCACACCCCTCGCGATTCTTGCTCCTGCGCAAGAATCGCGATCGAGCGATGACCTCTTGTTGGGTTACGTACTAAACCTATAACACACCAATTGGGGACCGGTGGATGCAAGAAAAAAGTGTGATTAGTCGCCAAAAATCACGCATTCCTTTTTCAGGATTTAATACTGATGGACGGCGTTTTTATATGCCCATTGTTGCTGTCGATTTATACGCGCTGTCCATAGTCAAATCGATATGACAGAGATGCCCATGTTTTGCGCTTTTCGAGCAAAAATGGGCACGGCTGTAATACATATCATGTATTTAACATATTCGACATGGATTTTGACTTCGAGGCCAAAGTTGAACTTCGCCCATCGTCGCGAGCTCGCACGAGGGGTTTTGCGGCAAAACCTCCCTGCGAGCTCGCGATGACCTTGCCAAACCCCTGATTTAAACTAGGGGGTTTGTCGTAGGTTTGGGGTGGTTTGCAGGATGCGGCGCACGCTGGGCATCTGCCAAGCCCCGCTACCGCAGGGCCCGGCAGATGCCTGGGCAAGAAAAAAAAAATCCAAACCCCCGAGTGTAACTAGGGGGTTTGTCTGCTATTGGGGGGGGGTTAGCAAGATGCAGCGCACGTGTGATAGAAGAAAGGGAAACTGCCGGGCCTCGCCCGGACAAGTAAAAGAAAAAAAACACCCAAACCCCCCAATGTCACTAAGGGGTTTGTAGGATATTTGGGGGGGGGGGGGGGGTTGCCATACGCGTGTTACCCTGTAGCGAGTTTTGGAGTTCGCAGTTGCAAACTCCAAAACTCGCATCGTGGTAACTTCTGACGTCGGCTCGGCCGGTGTCAGAAGTCGCCAATTTTGCTCTCGAGGTCGGTAGTCACCAACCTCGAGAGCGAAGTGGAATTCCGTTTTTGGACGGACATTCGAAAACATGGGCACCGCTGTCATGTCATTTTTCACTACGGACAGCGCATATAAATCGACCGAAACCATGGGCAGCGGATTATTTTGGACCAATATTGTTTCCGTTCTCTACATCGCTCCCGAGACAATGGACCTTGCCACGAATCGGTTAGAAATGCTTGATTGCCCGCGTCCAAACACTGGTTTTTCACGAAAGAAGGAACCGGACATCATAGAATCGGGCAACAAAAGCAATTGAGGGTGTTTAAGCACAGTACTCTTTGGGCGAGAAGCTTGGCCAAGCTAACCGTCCACCGTATTGCCCCGTACATTCGACAATTTCTTTCGACTGAATGAAGTGACTTTTATACTCGACAATAATTTTCAGCCTTCTAGTTTTGGACCGTCCAAAGCCCCTGGGTTTTCTTGCTGCCTGAATTTGGTCAAAATCCCAGTTCACGGTCCTGGTTTGTCCCTAAAACTTCGGTTTTCAAGTCTTCAAACTTCAAGAAGGGAAAGCGAAGCTGCATCTTGCAGCTTGCTCCGCAAGCATTCTTGCAGCTCGTTTCACGTTTCGCAGCATGCCACGTCCACGTGCATTCCCCAACGTCGCATGATTGCGTGCAGACTGGGGGTAGGTGGAGCGGTGCATCTTGCCCTGAGCACAATCAATGCACTCTGTGGGGCACGGCCAGGGGAAGGAGTCCAAGTCTAAGCCCATGGCCGGCTGGGTGCGAAGCATGCTGTTGATCGTAGTAGAGTGCATGTGGCAAAAGTGGCGGTGCAAGAGACGTGTGTGCTACGAGGACAGTGTTCTGGTGACAAAGACTTGGCCCGTCGGGGCGGAAGGGGAGGGGATGGCGGGATGGGAGGACAACTGAGGTACGTGCCACTGGTTTCCACGGGCGGTGGCGTGCAGAATGACAAGACCGGACGGACGTAATGACACAGTCTCAACGCCACGCGAGTGCAGAACTTCCATGCTCATGCGGTCAAGGGCAGCGAGGGACAGGAGGCTGAGCTCGAGACCTGGGATGAAGAGGACGTCGGTCACGAAAACATCACCGTCAGGACCACGGAAATGAACGACGCCAATGTCGCGGGCAGGTAACACCTGTCTGGAGCCCGTCCGGACACCAGACACATCGCCAACAGGACTAAACACACTGAACGTCTCGCGAGAGGCGGTAATGTGATGCGGATTCCATGATCTAGGTCTTGGAAGGGTCCTGGACCGGAGTCGCCAAATCACTAACAGTCACATGGCAGCAAGCAAGGGACGCGGAGGCAGTGGATGGTATTGCGAAGCGAGACAACCAATCATAAAGCCATGCGAAGTCATCATGGAAAGGGGTAGAGGGCACGGGAGACGACGAGGCGGATGAGGAGGCAGGACATGACCGCACCTTAGTCCCAGTCATGCAAGGCAAGGCAGACGGGCAGGAGGTAACGCAAATCCCACTTCCCTGGGGGGGAGAGCAAGGCAGGCTGAGTTGGAGCGTGACGAACTGCTCCAACTGACTATCGCGCGTGGACGGTCCGGGATTGTAGACGAAGTGCGGAGTGACTGCGTTGGAGCCAGAATAGAAGGAGGAATGCACCGGAGATGGAAACGGAGGTGCTGATGGCTGCGCATGATGCTGCTATGGAGCTGGCGACGGCGGGACCAGCGGGGCTGTTGGAGGAGTGGTGCTATTGGACAAGGTGGAGGCGTCAGGGCCGATGAGATGGTGCTCACACTAGCAACGCATGGTGGCGATGACGTGTGCCTTGTCTGTCGTTAACGGGCAAGTGTACCACCTGTGTCCTCGCTGGCCACAGTTGTGGCAGACCGAGCCACTACCACTAGACCCAATCGGTTGCTGCCGCTATTGCTGCTGAGGGTCCTTGCGCTTTTTTCCCTTGCACTTCTTCTTTTCCGACGACGAGGAGCTTGTGGATGTAGCTCCAACAGGGGAAGCAACGGTCACGGAGGCGACTGCAGGGGAGGCGAGGGCCTCTGTGCACTGGATGCGGGATACTAGATGAGCTTCCTCAATGAAGTTGAAGTTGTTGGAACATTTGAGAATGGACCAATGGGAGGCTGGGGCAAATGGATAGAATTCCTCGACCTATCTGCAAAACAATCTTTATGTTGATGTGTAATGGGCCATAAATGTAAAGACAAAGATGACCACTTGTGGAGTGTAACGACCTAGGTACGTCTTGGGTGTAGCACTTCCCCCCTTTCAGTTGTGACGTTCATGCATGTATGGAGACGTAGGCCTATGACGACACTAGTAGCCATTGATAAGATGATCAACTCTTCGGAGGTTGTCATAGGGCTTCCCATTTTTCTACGCGGTGTCATAGGCGTGCCAGTTTACCACATATTCGATTGCTTTTCCATGGTGTCGATGTTTGAGAATGCATCTAGAACAAATCATCCCTAGTTTACACACTATTCAAACTATGCACACTGCCCGTTACCATATATGATAAGTTGTTAAGATGTTTCTCTAAATGTCATTCGTAAACAATGGAAGGTGACAAGTATCTTCGAAAATACATAATACACAATGCATCCATTGTCCCTTTACACAAAGGAACCTCACCATGATCCTCATTTTCAAGAATTTACATTTGTTTTTATCACATAAATCACATAAAAGTTTAATACAATTATGCAAAGCTTCATTTCATTATATGTAAACTATGTGAGAAACTGATGTCTAGTTTTTACAAAGGGTTCTTAAACATTTTCTTTAAAACATATTTACTGAGAAGATTCCTTTTCATAATCAATACTTACCACATGTTGGCTCGCCCTTGTAGACCTACTCTTGGGTTTTGTTGAGCACAGAGGGCTCTGCATGACTAAATTCTACATTTTAAAGGTCTTCTAAGAAGTGAAGCGGTGCTGTCGGGGCTGACCGAAAACAGTGGTAGCTTGAGTCCCATTTTTTAGATTTGCTTCCCACCCCCCCCCCCCCCCCCCCCCCCCCCCCCCCCCNATTCTACATTTTAAAGGTCTTCTAAGAAGTGAAGCGGTGCTGTCGGGGCTGACCGAAAACAGTGGTAGCTTGAGTCCCATTTTTTAGATTTGCTTCCCACCCCCCCCCCCACGCCCGCCCCAGCCTCGACTCCCCTCCCGATTCAACAATGTGTATGTGGGGAGTGTATGAGGTGGTACACGACTGTTTGCAGGTGTATTCGAATTTATTGTGAACTATTTTGTTTCATTAAGGACATATCCACGAAGTTTCTTTCGTTGCACTACTGTACAAATTTCTTCAGCACGATACAATTAAGTCTACAGCTCTATGTGCACTCATCCCATACACCTCAGTTGTAACAGAGAGAGGAAGGGGTCTGGTTCCAAAATCTACTGCCAACCTCCCCCCCCCCCCTCCAGCGGAGAAGTGTATGTGACGAGTGTTCGGTGGAAGAAGGCGACAAACACCGCATGAGAGATGTCGAGATCCACACAAGTGCACACGTTGATACCATTCCTGTTCACCGTCAATTCAGGTGAATCGACTGTCATATGTGGTGACCGAAAAGATTTGATGGAGAGCATATTGGTCATCGTACGCCAATCAATGGTGAAGAGTCATTGAATGGCGATCGATGGCCAAATTGACAATTTTTTTAGACAAACTGCTGGGGAATTGCCGCCAACTGACCTCGGCCGGCATCGAAGCCCAACACCAGAGTAGTCGGGCTTGGGCGGTGAAGCCGGACTGCTTGGGCATCGGGCTTTGTTGCAGTTAGAGGTTGATAGTTGTGCCTCGTGTACTTGTAGCTTTAGCAGCCAGCCTGCCACTCCACCGACAGGCTTGATTTCTTGATAGTTGCTCAAGCGGCCAATACATTTGTCGTTTGTGTCAACAACAACCCCTTGACACAAGTAATGAAATGAGTGAAACTCTTTGCTGGTTCGACTCTCGTCAAGTTTAGATGTACGCTTGCTATTCGAAGTACATGT
Source organism: Penium margaritaceum (assembly GCA_023375785.1). Taxonomy (NCBI): domain Eukaryota; kingdom Viridiplantae; phylum Streptophyta; class Zygnematophyceae; order Desmidiales; family Peniaceae; genus Penium; species Penium margaritaceum. Next base: position 48,819 of record SZWC01005098.1, on the reverse strand, counting down.
CAAACCATGATTCTGTTTTTGTACAATGGTATGTATTTCTTCCACGTGAGATGTCTTGCGTAGCAAGTTTCCACCTGGCAGAATTTTGAAATGATTTTGAATTATTTCTAATATGATTTTGCATCTTTATGAAAATGAAAGTGTAAACAATACACTCGTGGATGTCTTTATACTAAGTGGTCATAACTGATGTTTTACACTAGTACACACCTTCAATCACAATCACAGCAAAACACCGTACACCTATTTGTAAAACTTTTGTGTACAAGATCATAATCTTTTTTTATCCCACTCAAGTTTTACAATACGCGTACAATATCATACACAAGTGTTCTTTTTAACTCTCAACCTACTCTCAACCCACTCACCCATTCACACATCTCCTTATGCACCTTTCGTATGCACTTGCACTCGAGGAAAACTATGATCCTTGCAATCCCCACCAAAAAAATATCAAACACATCACTCAAACCAAGACCCACAAGTATAAATATCCACACACATATCATACACCTTAGGATACACCTCCACATACAATGTGCACATGCAGTTTCTAATCCCACAACCCCCTTTCCCCCACCCAACGACCGACAACCAACATTGAACACATAAACCATGTCAACATACACTTGTACACATTCATACACACAACACATGCACAGACACATCAATCCATGCACAATCACTTATATTCCCCACATAAACATTCAATTGATACTCACAAAAATGTATAAAACCATCATACACAAGTTTACATCTCCACACACAACCCCCACACCCAACAATACACCTCCACATACACTCCGCACATGCACTTTCGGACCAATCCCCCCTCCTCCCTTCATCACCCAATCACCACCAAACAATCTCAAACACAATACTCGAACCAATCTACACAAGTAAACATTTTTACATACATCCCATACACCCATTGACACACCTCCACATACGATCTCCACATACGGTTTCTACCCTCACATCCCTCTCCCTGCCCCACCCTTACAACCGCCAACCAATCTCAAGCAAAAAACACAAACCAACATACACTAGTACACATTTGTACACACAACCTAAACATCCAGCCATACATATCCACTTACGCTCCCCACATACAATTTCTACCCCGAACCCGCTCTTCCAAACAACCACTGACCACTTCACTCAAAGGAACATACACAAGATCATACTTCTACACATAACCCACCTATCCAACCATACACCTCCTCATGAAATCCCCATACATACTTTCAACCACCACTCATCAAATTACTCAGAACCATCATCCACAGGTCTATATCTCTACATATAACCCACACACCCAACAATACATCTCCACGTACACTATCCACATGCACTTTCCACACCCATCCCCCTTCCCCCCCTTCGTCACTCTATCATCACGAACAATCTCATATGCACCACTCAAACCAATATACACAAGTGAAAATTTCTACACACATCCCATACACCCAGCCATACACATCCACTCTCACTCCCCATATACATTTTATACCTCCCACAGTCCCCTCCCTCTCCCCACATAACAACCACCAACCAACTTCAAAACCATTACTCAAACCAACATACACAAGTACACATTTCCTCACAAAACCCACACATCCAGCCATACACAATCACTTACACTCCCCTCATAAATTCTCAACTTCCCCCCCCTCCCCATCTACCAAACCACGTTTGAACAAGTCACTAAAACCAATGTACTAAGGAGTACCTTGCAGGGAATATTCCTACTATACTAAAGAATAACATACACACTTCACCTAGTGTACAAAATGTTCAGAGGTCCAATAACTGCACTATTGTCAACCTTCGATGTGGTGAATACGGCACTGCATTCGGATCATTGTACGAAAAGATACGGATTTTACAGTGAATTCGTGGGTCCACGTCTACTGGGAATTCTCTCATGTACCAGCAAGATAAACTCTGGCAGCCAGCCCTGAAGTTGTCTAAAGGGCCTGGTGTGAAATACAGTATGTGCTAGCATGCGCAAGAGGATTGCGCATGCCTCTAGTGAGCTCTACGAGAGACAGGAGTTGCCTAGTGCATATCACTGCATAACTACCCTGGTCAGGGAGTCCTCTAGCTCACTGGACAGGAATGATGCACCCTGAGCATGAGGCCTACCCTGCATCATCAACCACATGCATGAAGCTTGGGTCCGTCAACCTGCATGGGCCAATCTGACACGAGCTTCACGAGGCTCCTAATCGCCAGGTGTGATGCAGCAACATGGCAAGATCAACTGTCATCAGAGGAAAGCCCGAAGAGAAAGCAACCTCTTTGAGAAGCTTCACCTGAAGACTTGACAAAGCTTCTCCCTAGGGCAATAGGGATGCCAGTAGTAACTTTGGACTACGAGAAGCTCCTCCTAGAAGGGAGCTTCTCCAAGAGGCAGCAGACCTGAACCACCTCAAGGAGGCTTCTCTTTCAGGTGGTCAACTTGCCAAATCCATAGGTGTAAAAGGCATAGCTCCTCTCAGTTCAATCCATTCAGCATTTTGTAAGCTCTCAGCTCTGCTCATGCCTCTGACTCAGGAGCCCAGACCAAGACTTTGCTGAAAATTCCTCCAAGTCCGCTATAAGCCTGGCAAGGCCTGCCAGCCTGGGTGGAGACTGCCCTGGAGGCCAGTCAACCTTGAGACTACGCCAAGACCCTTGCCGCGACGGCCGACAAGGCCTATTAAAGCGTTGCCCTTTAGTGGGCCAGGAGTTGTGCTTGCCTAGCTTCCCTAGGATTTCATGTACCATAGCTGTACTTTGTACTAATCAAGATTCCAATTCTCAATCCAAGCCTTTTCTAGTTCCGACTCCTGCTATTGTACAAGCTACACTGTTGATCACCCAAAGATCCTAGAAGCAAGGCTCCTGGCCCTTGCTGCGTATCTCAGAAAATCAACATGGTATCTGAGCCCTAGGTAGTTGTTTCAGCAGTTTGTAGCAGCAGTAGCAGCAGACTACGTTGGTGGTGGAGACGTTCTCCACCAGCCCCATACAGTGCTGAGTCACAGGCAGAGCTGACGCCACTTCACGCGAGTGAGTGGCGTTCCACCTGTACAAAAGCACAAGCAACATGGAAGAGGAAAATTCTCTGTCAACTTCTCCTGCACTTGATGATCAATCAGTTGGAGGGCATGCACATACGCCAAGAAAAGGTGCGCCATGTTGAGATCATGCACAACGCAAAGCCGCAGAAGTGTACCGCTTGGCTGAGGAGGCACAACGCATGGTGTAAGAAGAAGCCACAGCACGCCAAGCTGTGGAACAAGAGAGGGAGGCGCTAAGGCAACAGATTGCGACTCAAGAGCTCCTTCATCAACAGGAGCAACTGACCCATGCAACTCAAGCATCGCAGACGCACCAACTACAATAAACATATGCGGCTCATGCAGCCAAAATCGCACAAATATAGCAACAACTGGTATGGGCTCAACAACAACAACTTCAACACCAACAACTTCAGAACCAGCAGCAATAACAGCACATCTAGCTCGAGCAAGCCCTCCCCCAGTCGTGCAACCAGCCATGTCTCCACAAGTGCAGCCGGCAGAAGCACTACATGGAGGCATGCCATAGCCGTTTGTAGCTCAACAGCCACAACCTGCTCCGGTGGTGCCACCCGTGGCACGCTACCAGCCGGTGCACCAAGCACCAAGGTCGCAACCCTTTGCAACACAACTAGCACGAGTTAATGCAGGAGCAGCGCTACCACCACATGGGTCATAGCCGGTGGCACAAGGCTTTGTGCCACTCCCACATGCGGCAGGACAAGGCAGAGAGTATCAAGGCCTGGAGGACTGTGTGCCTTACTACATCTACACAAGATCAAGATTGACAAATTTGATGGATAGAACTTCCCGCACTGGGTGCACAGGTTCAAACAAGTTGCCCACATTCATGGCATCTGGAAGTTCTACAACGGCTACTACACTCCTCCGCCTCCAGGGTCGCTGTCAAGCATGGTGGCAGATTTCATGTACTCTACCCGAGTTGCTTTCGTGGTGCTGGAAAACTATCTAACTCTTCGCATCGAGCAGGCCATACGGATGTATGAGGAGATTGCTGAGCCAGCTTGTCTAGCCATATGTCTAGCTGAGTAGCTGGTCCTACCTACTGAGGACCTATATGTCCGGTGAATCAACCTTCAAATCCCACCTCCTAATCAAACTGACGCACATCAACCTCAACGGCTTTGACAACATCAAGTCCTCCATCAACAAAGCAAAGTAACTTTGCGATCAGCTCACAGTGACAGACGCTCTGGTCTCGGAGCCTGTGTTTGTGACCTTTCTCCTGAACGGACTGACAGGGAACTGGGATGACATGAGGAAGGTAATGAAATTCAAGCATGAAGCAGAGCTCACAGAAGCATACGTCTACTAAATGCTTCTGACGGAGCAACGCAACCGATAGCTAAAAAGAAATAAGGAGAGCAGCAATGCGACTTACCAAGGTGTAAGCGCTGTGGTATCCATTGCTCAGCCCTCGCAAAACAGCTAACCCAGGAGGAACTCCTCGTCTACCCAGTCATCCGTCCACTCTGGACCAAATGCCAGCATCCGTACTACGCGCGGTCAGATTGCGGGGTCACATCCTCCAATCAAGTGTCACTATTGCAATAAGGTTGGGCACGTAAAACAAGATTGCAAAAAGAGGATGTGGGATGAACAACAAGCATGGCAACAAGCATCTTTCAAAGGAAATCCATCAAGGGAAGAGTGGGAGAAGATGGAAGCTAGAAGCAAACAAAAGCAGGCAGGGAGAGGCGAGAACAAAAAGGCCAAGAAGCATGATGGAGGCAAGGAGAAGAAATTAGACTACATGGGGTTCAGCTTTCAGACAAGCAGAGTGATGAGCTCGTCTGCTCTTCGTACGTGTTGTACCTAGACAGTGACTGCACTTCGCACATCACGCACGACAAGGCATGCCTCCATGATCTTGAATCTTTCTCCAAAGACTTTGTCACAGTGGCCAACAAGTGGCAAGTGCCTGTTTTGGGCAAAGGAAAGATGACAGTGACTGGGTACGACAATGCCTAAGTCAAGTTTGGAGACGTGTTGTACATACGTGAGATTGCCGTGAACCTCCTCTCCCTTGGGCAGCTAATGAAGAGGGGTGCACGGATCTTCGACAACAGACAACATGTAACCTTGAAGAGTCATCACAGCGAGACCTTCACCAAAGGTCGCCTTCTTCCGTACGGCATGATTGAGCTGGACATTGAAGCACCGGCTCCAGAAAATGGGCCAGATACGCCCTTCGCAGCAGCTAGTCTCCACCAGGTTTCTGACGTAGACCTCAGTTTGTGGCACAAACGGCTCGACCACATTAGCAACCAAATCGTACAGAAAAGACAGATATAAGAACAGGTCGATAAACTTGATATGAAGGATAGTGAAAGCAAGGAAGCAGCAGAGCCTTGGGAAGACTGCGTGCGGGCTAGACTGCCACGACAGATGTTTCCTTTGGCTATTAAGTGTGACGTCAGTCAGAAGCTGAAACTAGTCCACACCATCATTTGTGGGCCTCTACCAATGGCCATGGTTCATAGAGGGCATCATTACTTTCTCCTCTTTGTTGACAATGCCACAACAATGGTGTGGAGCTATCCATTCTACATGAGGGATGAAGCACCAGCATGCTTCTTCAAGTGGCTGGTAATGGCTGAGAGACAAAGCAACAAGAAACTACAAGTTCTATGCTCTGATGGTGGTGGGGAGTACACCAGCACAAAATTCACAATTCAGTTATAGGATCTCGGCATCGTGTAGCAGTTCTCCATGCCATACACACCGTAGCAGAATGGCGTAGCAGAGAGAGCGAACTGCACAATGCAAGAGACACTCAAATCAATGCTGCTTCGTGCGTAGCTTGACAACTTGTGGTGGTCATTTGGACTACGGCAACCAGTGTGGGTAGGCAACCGCGTGCCACACATGTCACTACCAAGCATGACACCATTCCAGGCGTGGCATGATGACAAGCTTGGCATCTCCATGCTACGCACCTTCGGGTGCATGGCATTGCTTCATGTCCCAAAGGAACATCGGCGCAAGCTGGCGGGTAAAGCTACATGGGGTGTTTTCCTCTGTCAAAGTCCTGACATGAAGGGGTGGGAGTTCTACGACGTGGATTCTCATCGCATCGTCACCAACAGAGATGCAATCTTTTTTGAGAACCTGACACGCTTCGTCTGGGAGGCTATTGAGCTTACTCTACTCCACACATTCTAGAACTCCTATGTGGAGACTCTGGAGGAGGGGGAAGTAGACAATGTCCCATGTACCCTTCTTGATTTGGATGAGGTGCATAAGGGGCAGATGTCTCTGGGTTTGTCCCTCAACGCTTGCCAGAACGAATGCATCTTCGTTGATCATCAACCTCTCATAGTACGTCATGAAAAACTCAAGGTGGTGAGCAACCAAGACGGTCCGCATCCGACACAGAAACCACAAGATAAAGCTGCCACACATGGCGGTCACCTCAAGCGCCTCTTGCGACAAAATTTGCAACAAGAAGAAGTGCAAGAGATCAAAGAGGCAAATCTGGCTATCACAGCCTGCTCCATCTACAAGGAGGCGGATGATGTCATGGCAGACTTCACCACCATGCACCTTGCAGCTCTCATCTCAACTAGCACGCTTCCACCAAAGCCAAAGACTCTGAAAGAAGGAGTACAAGGTGAGCATGCTGCGGAATGGAAAGCAGCACTTGACGTAGAGTACCAGAGTCTCATGGATCAAGGGACGTGGGAACTCACGGAGCTTCCATCTGGGTCCCGACCAATGGGATTGAAGTGGATGTTTTGTGTTAAGACAAAAGCTGATGGGAGCATTGACAAGGTCAAGGCTCGCGTTGTGATAACGGGAGTCAAGCGAGTTGAGGAGAACGAATTCTTCAACACCTATGCTCTCGTTAGCTGCTACACCACCACCCCATCATGCTAGCAGTTGCAGCGTTGATGGACGACAAGGCGCAGTAGCTCGATGCAAAAATGCATTTCTGCACTATGAGATGGATACGACCGTCTACATGAAGCACCCAGAGGGCTACGACAACGAGAGTGGCAGAGTGTGAAAACTAGTGAAGATTTTGTATGGACTGAAGCAAAGCCCCCTGCTTTGGTACAGGAAGCTACAAAAAGTGCTGGAGTCTCTCAACTTTGAGCCTTCAGCATACGACGAGTGCCTTTCTTGCGTCGGCCATCACCAGACACGAAGCCAGACTGCTACGTGCTGGTCTACGTCAACAACCTTCTCATCATTGGTATGTTGGCAGAGTTCATCTAAGCCACAACAACAGCCATGGTGCAAAAAGTCAATGTGACACTCATGCTTAGCTTTAAGTACTACTTGGACATGAAGATCAAACGGGATCGTGAAGCGCGTACGCTAAACTTGAGCCAACAGACGTACGCCCACAAACTCTGCGAACAATTCAACGTTACCGACCGACACGTACCAACACCTCTATTACATTAGCAACTGACTCATCACGGACAGAGGGGGAGGAGTGAGAATGACTATCGCATCAGAGTCGGCTCCTTGATGCACGCAGCACGTTGCACACGGTCGGATTTGTAGTTTTTCGTAAGCAACTTCACTCGCAGCAATGAGACGTATACAAAGGGAGTGTGTAAGGAGCTAGACAAAGCCCTGGGCTATCTAAAAAACATGGGACGCAAGTCTACTCTTTGGGAGAACAGACAACCTTGACCTCGAGTGCTACATCGATGCCAATTTGAGGGGCACAGAGGAAGATTGTCGGAGTACAACAGGTTTTGTGTGCTTGCTCGGTGGAGGAGTAGTGTCATGGACCTGCAAGCAACTGAACCTTATTACACCCAGTTCAGTTGAAGCTGAGTACTTGGCTGCCACTTCGGCAACATAGGAGGTCACATATCTCCACAACCTCCTCGAGGACATCAGATTTGCTCAAACGCAACCGACAAAATTTTTCGTTGACAATAAGTCTGCGATTGACCTCTCAAATGCGACAAAGTTACAAGGCCAAAAGAAGTACATCAATATTTGTGGGCATTGGATTTGATCAAAGGTCCGAGACACCACGGTCAAACTCGTACATGTACCAGGCACTAAGAAAGCTGCTGACTTTTTGACAAAAATTGTCCCAAAGGACGTATTCTACAGGTGCTTGGAGCAGTGTGGCCTCACCTCCAACGCTCTCTCGTAGGTGTGGAAGCGGCCGGTCGTAGAGGGGACACAAAAATCAAACACACGCAGCTCCGCCATTACACAAGCTTGCTTTCTAGACACTGATATCACATGCTTCATGATTCAAGAGAACAACATCCACTAAAGCAAAAATTTCAGAAGTAGCAGTAGATTGCCGTTCAACAAAGTGACGTGGCTATTGAGGACCATGGGATGATGCGGGGCGATTCGCAAATCAGACTCCTAAAACCACCCATTTGAAGGAGCAAGATTTTTCAGTGGTCTTCATCTCATCGCCATAGCACCAATAGCATCACAACTGATCCAGCAAGCTGGAGAGGGACAATACTCTGATCTACATCTACATATGGCTCAGTTTTTGTAGCCCTCAAGAGCACTTTACGCTGGAGGATCTGCCGGCAAAGCAGAATCCCTCACTGTTACAGCAGGTTCTGTCACAATTGCAGAAATCTGCTGCAACCATAAAAATGGTCGCGAGCACCAAAACGACCTCTGAAGAAAAAGACAGAAAATTCGAGTAGCAGGCTTGTAAGCAGCCGGAGCAGCTGACGTAAACAGAATTGCTAGTGCAGCTGCAAGGTCAGAACAGCTTCAGTCGGAAGAAGGGAGTGCCGAGCAAGCAACCGAAACAACTGACGTAGCCGTCGCAGCTAGCGCGGCCGCGAGGTCGGAACAGATGAAGTCATGAGCAGGGAGTGAGCGAGAGATTGAGCTGGAAAAGGAAAACATAAAGCAACAGAGCAAGCGAGCGGCTGCTCAAGCGAGATCCTCCCTGATGGATTCAGCACGCGAGGGGGAGTGAGACGAGGGCCCGCTCGCTAAGCCTGACCAGCCCCCGAGCAATAAGAGCAGCAACGGTGGAGAGCTTGCCAAGTACGGCAATGCAAAAGACAAAAAACGGCTGTTGTGCAAGAAACTGATGGGGGGTGCGTGAGATGCCTCCTCAACTTCGCATCAACGGTGCTCTCTCCCTCAAAATCATCCGGCAGACACGCAAGTACAAGTGGACTGTATGGGAAGAGGTAAGGAGGAGAAGTCCAAAGAACGGATGGTGAAAGGGGAGAGGATGAAAGTGGCACCCACAGTTCACAACGAAGTGACAAAGCAAATCAGGTCCTCGCCTTCACCCGCAAAATCAGAAGCTACGCCCCTAATTTGGAGGACAAGTGCACGAACGACCACCGCGGGCAATTCGACCAAGAATGACATTTCTCAGACAACACGTCCCGGACAGCGAGGACTGAAATGGGTTTGTCAGTGGGAGAGGAACAGTACAACGTCTGATACTTAAAAAACCAAGCTCTTCACAAATGCAAATGGCAAGAACGACCTCCAAAAGGACTAGGACACATTTTGTACTGCTCCAGCGACAAGAAATTCAACAGAGAACCCAGAAACAATTTTTGTGGAAGATTCTCCACCTCTAGAGAAGTAGGAAGGGTGCAAGAAGGAGCAGAAGGGACAAAGCCATCATGAACAGCCTCGCCTCAAGAAGCAACATGTGGAGCTGCTTTTGCATGAGGCAAATCATGATTTTCTACAGTGATCCTCAGTTGATCCAAGAATTTTTGGGTATGAAAGCTTGCGAGAATCACTGGACGGCAGCCCAATAACAGGACAGAGAGTGACCCTGGCACCGAGTCTCGAGGAAATACTCTTTTCCTTGGTTGCAGAAGCTGATGTTGCGCATGCCTTCAGTGAGCTCTTGGAGGGAGGGGAGCTGCCTACTCCACAGCACTGCAGAACCACCTTGGTCAGCGAGTCCTATAGCTGATTGGACAGGAATCATGCACCCTGAGCATGAGGCCTACCCTGCATCAAAAGCCACATGCATGAAGCCTGGGCCCTTCAACCTGCATGGGCCAATCCAGCACGCGCTTCAGGAGGCTGCCAATCGACAGGTCTGATGCAATAGCATGGCAAGATCAACGGATATCCAAGGAAAGCCTGACAAGCAAGCAACCTCCTAAAGACCCAACAAAGCTTCCTCAATGAGGAAGCTTCTCCCTAGGGCAGCAGGGATGCCAGTAACAACTTTGAACTACAAGAAGCTTCTCTTGGAAGGAAGCTTCTCCGAGAGGCAGCAGACTTGTACCACCTGAAGGAAGCTTCTCCTTCAGGTGGTCAGCTTGCCAGATCCACAGGTATAGAAGGCATAGCTCCTCTCAGTTCCATCTATCTCAGTATTTTGCAAGCAATGAGCTCTACTCATGGCCTTGACTTTGGAGTCCAGACCAAGACTCCGCTGGAGATCCCTCCAAGGCCTTTATAAGCCTGGTAAGGCCTGCCAACCTAGGTGGAGGCTGCCCTGGAGGCCCACAAGGCCCAGCAAGGCGTTGCCCTTCAGTGGGCGGGGCTAGCCTAGCTTGCCTAGGGTTTCATGTTCCATAGCTGTACTTTGTACTAATCAAGATTCCAGTTTTCCATCCAATTTCCCAGTTCTTACTCCTCCTATTGTATGAGCTGCACTATTGATCACCCAAATATCCTAGAGGCAAGGGTCCTGGCCCTTGCTGCCTGTCTCAAATACTCAACATAAAATTCCTCTGATTAACTCTACCTCTGATGATGACTTCAATCACGAAATTTGTATCACCACCTGCCTCCATAAGAGGCGGAGGAGTAATGTTTCTATCGTAAAAGGGAGAAACATAGGATCACAAAAGTGCTTGAGCATGCTAATGTGGAGGACGGGCTGGATCGTCATGTTGTCGGGTAGGTAAGCCCACAGGATGATAAGGCTTTGTATTCGCTCTTTGATAAACGGTCCCAACCATAGGGGTGTCAGCTTCACATATTTCTGTCCTCGGAGTTTGATGTTTGCCGAGTTGTGAAGGATTCGGTTGCCAACGTTGAACACATCATTGTTGCGATGTTGGTTTGCTGTTGGTTTCCTCCCAAATGCCAGAGAAATCACGTCAGTGGATATCAACTACAAGAACATTGCTCTGGCTTTGTAGTTGTGCCGGGGGTGCGGGAACTTTGATGTAAACCACTTTGAACAAAAACTCACTTGTTGCGGTGGAATTTGAAGAGTTGTATGTGATTTCGACAGTCAATAGTTTTACTGCCCAATTTGTGCCGTGTAGTTTGCATAAAGTGTGGAGAAGTTGCTTGAGCGTCTGATTGATCCGCTCAATCTGCCCGTCAGTGTGAGGATGGAACACCGTTTATAGTCGCATGTGAGTGCCAAAACGCATCATCACTTTGTGCTGAAATGGGTACTAAAGCGACCGTCTCCTTCATTGATGATGGTACGTGGCACACTGTGCAACTACAAAATCTGATTTAGAAACACTCGTGTTGTTCCCTTTGTGGTGACGGTGGTTGTCCTTGGAATGAAATGTGATGTTTCATAAAACCTATCCACCACCATGAGGATGGCGTCATAGCCTTTGGGAGTAGCGGGCCACCGAATCACATTGTCTACGGTGATGTTTTCCCATGGCTCCATCAAAACAGGGAGGGGTTGGAGAAGTCTTGGTGGCCTCGTGTGATGATATCTTTTTTGTTCACAAGTGTGGCACGATCTGCAAAGTTTTTCATGCCGCTCTGTGTCTTGGCCCACTTGTAACATTTTTCTAGCTTCTTCAGCATCGTGGCCACGCCAAAGTGTCCACCTGGACTGCTGTTGTGGCACTCTTCCAACATCTTCCGTCGCAACTCCTTGTTAGGTGGCATAATGACCTAGCAAATGAACCGTCATCACTAATAGTGGTGAAACAAGAACTTGGTCTTGTTGCACCTGCTGAAGTCCATGTAACAATTTGCAAACAACCTTGTGAGATAGGGGTCTTGTTTGACAAGTAGCATGTTTATCACGGCCAGTAAGTCCGGTTACCCACTCATAGCATCCGCTCAAACTGTTTTTCTAGGTCGGTACTTGATGTTGTAGTTGAAGTTGGACTCGAGGAACTCCATCCATCGATCTTGTTGATAGCTTGGATCTGGTTGAGTCTTGAGCAGTGTTACCGTCGGGGTCCGTTGTATGGGCAATACAGCAACATCGGTACATTGATTTACATCGATGTAGCATCGATGTCGTTGTTTCACCAGGTCAGTTTCAAGAGCATGCGAACAAGTGCTCCACCGCTCGGATGACCGTTGAATGACCAACGACAATTTACCTCTGCGGCATGTCGACGGCCATCGATGTGCCGACGCTTATCGATGTGGCAGTCCACCCTTTTCTTGAAATGGTTCATAAAAGCAAAGGAAAGTAAGGACCTAGTTCTCTCGCATACTGTCATTTCAGAAACCGTAGAAGAATGAACTATACATACAAGCATGTTCAACTTCTCCCATATGATATTGAAGGTATGGGTATGAAAGCTCCTTTCTTTCAGCATTTGAAAGAACAATTTTTTTAACACGTGCACAAACTGTTCGACTCTTACACGTGTCCAGAGAATAATATGATGTTCAAAACACCCCCCTTTACCTGAGTCAAAATGTTGGGGTCTTTCCTTCGTGCGCTGTCAATCGGCGGATATCTCCATTGTTTGTGAAAGAAGTTTTTTTCATGGATCCATCCAAATTACTCATGGAAGATATTCCAGTGGCGCCGCATTTTTGTGCCTGTCATCCTTAGGCCACGCTGTACACACATGGTGTGTGGATGATATTGGTTGGATAGTTACTTCCTAAACGTTACTTTTAGAAGTTTGGAAGTCATGTTTTGTGCAGTTTTCCACGTGGTTTTGCTCAAGTTTGCCGCACGTTTAGAACATACACACTTTTGAATTTTCAGAAGGAATTACACACGTGGACGATGCTTCTTCACCAAACACGTCATTGGCCAAACCCACATACAAATCCTTCTACGGTGGCTGAATCGTGCCATCCCACCTTGTCAGTTGCTGAAAGAATAGGCTTCTTCAAACTACCGATTGCACCACTGTTGGGTTGTTCGAACCACCGCCGGTTTGAACCACCACTGGTTCAATCGAAGCATTGCCGGTTTCAAATCCCGCCAGTTCAAACCAAATTCTGAAACAGCCGTTGATTCCCATCGACTGCTAGTGTGAATCACTGGCTACAATGCGATAGCAACTCCAACGATGAGGCGGGTGTCCGTTAAAGCCTAGTAGGGCTGGCGAAGCGACGGCCATGTCGAGGCACAAGCCACCAAGCTATTAGCTGATGGCTGCAGTGCCTTAGCCGTGAGCTTCATAGCTCCACTTTGTGGGCCACAAGCCCTTGAACCCCGATGCAATGGCTTGCACGAGTAGTACCTCTGCTGCACCTTCTAGCTCTACAACACAGGCAACTACATCCGAGGTCCCAGCCTTGAACTTGGCGAAGGGTCAAGTTTGCAGGGGCGACTTTCTAACCCTTGCACTCTCCTGCCACTTGAAAACAAATGGCCTACTACAACGAAGAAAGCAGGATTTCAGTGTGGGTCGTGTGGCTCCAAACTTCCAGGGACCTGTGATTGCATAAGGGGTCACTTTGGTGAAGCGAACGCCAATGTTGCCAAGTACCCAACCCCCCCCCCCCGCCATTGGCACGTGATGCTCTTGGCTTGGAGCGGGCTCTAGTACCAACAGGGGAATGGTGCCCCTACAGCGCGTGGCTGT
>SZWC01005098.1:21755-35004 GCA_023375785.1 Penium margaritaceum | reverse complement strand
AAACTTCCAGGGACCTGTGATTGCATAAGGGGTCACTTTGGTGAAGCGAACGCCAATGTTGCCAAGTACCCAACCCCCCCCCCCCGCCATTGGCACGTGATGCTCTTGGCTTGGAGCGGGCTCTAGTACCAACAGGGGAATGGTGCCCCTACAGCGCGTGGCTGTACATCGGCAAGGGCGAGTCATGGGGTACGCGGGACAGGCCAGTCTCGTGGACTCGGCTGTGGGAAGAAAGAGAAAGAGCTGCAGAGCGGGAGAGGGCAAACATTGTAGCAGTTGACTCCGAGGAGGAGGCTGAAGATGCTCAACAGGCTGTAGCCACCCGCCTAGCAGTCGAGACCGCTATGGGCATTCTCAGAAGCATGCCTATTGTGGATGTTAACCGCATGGCGGGCATGAGACAAGGCAGCATGGATAGGTTCACTGTGCAGGCCAACAACAAAAGATGCCAGGTTTCCATTGTGAAGCTAATGGCAATCGGCGCGCTTCCAATCTCCATCTGCAAGGAGAGCATGATGATGGAGGTTGTGGGTAACGCCAAGCACACGACACCGGCATTCCGCCTACCCCACAGAGACAAGGTGGCGGGGGTCCTGCTGCCACGGCTGGACAAGGAATTGGAGGCTCTAGAGGAGCCACTGAAACATCAGTGGCAGATTTATGGGTGTTTTGTGGCAGTGGATGAGTGGGCCGACGAGCAGTCGCGGCCGATCTATAATGCCATGGCGGTGAACATTCAGGGGTCATGCCACGTGTTCTCACGTGACGCTAGTGGCATTGTGTGGAATGCAAACCACATGGCGGCGATGATTGAAGCCACCATTGTGGAGGTGGGAGAGGGCAACATCGTTGGGGTTATCTCTGACAACACGAACGTGAACAAGAGGGCCCTTGAGGACCTCAAGGAGAAGTACCCCCCCATACCCCCGTGTCCATTAGCATCACTCTATCCCCTCCACCACCCCTTCCCCAAGTGTACGAGGTGAGTGTATGAGGGGTTGTATGTGGTTGAAGTCAGGAGATGTACATTAGTGTACATCTCGGGGCTTCCTCAAAAATCTCCCACGAGAGTACATTAGTGTCCTTTCTAGTATCCCTCCCTCGTACACTGTCTCATACACTCACCTCATACACTTTCCTTCTTCTTAAGTGGGTGGGGAGACGGGTCCCTCGACTTTGCTCGATCCATCTCCCCTTCCCTCCAAGTGTACAAGATGACTGTACGAGGGGGTATGTGGTGGGAGTCACGAGATGTATACTAGTATACATCTCACGACTTCTCGAGTTTCTGCCAATGGGATTTTAGGCAAGGTTCGTATCTATTTGAGTATCTGGTTTGTAAGTGGTCAAAGTGGGGGATCCAAGAATTCCCCATGCAATAGAAGGGAACATGTTGAGCCCTGATACCGCAGGGCCCAGCAAGAGCCCCAGAAAGCAAAAACATCAAACCCACAACCTCGAGTGTGATTGGGGTATGGTTTTGGTCGAGATTTGACTGTTCTCACATCTGGTTTGCGAGTGGATTGAGTGAAGGGTTTGGAAGTCCCCTATACAATAGAATGGAACCAGATGGGCCCCACTATTGCGGGTCATAACAAGAACCCGAGAAAAAAAAAAGAGTAAAACCCACACCCCGTGTGAGATTAGGGAAGGGGTTTTCGTTCATTGAAGACCCCCGTGGTCTAGAGAACTCGGTTGAAAAGAAATGAAGAGAAGAAGACAAGACACGTGCACGTTTTGGGAAACAATCACAATGTTCTACACTTTGAACCATACGTACTGAGCGCATAGTCCATACTGGTAAGATGTTTATTGATACCGTACAATAAGTGTTGTGCTTCTGTGGTACATATCATCAAGAACAACTTATACTAGCCAATGACAATGTCGCCAATGTGCTCCAAACAATTGCAGCCATGTCGCTCATTGTTTTCACCAACCTTCGAGTAGTCTACATCCGAATTCTATATAGGACGTGCAAATGTCGCTTGTGTATGCCAGTCTTTGCAAGTACAATTTTGATTTGTCACAATGTTTCGCTTCTGTGAAGCGAATCAGGACATAATCATAGGCTGAGGAAGCTGGAAGGGTCTCGATGCTTGAGTAGACCCATCACATGAAGTGTCTGTGTTGGTGTTTAAATCAAACTTTCATGATGCTCGACCTATCCCTGAAAAACGCAATGCGGAAGGGTCTTGTTGTTTGGTACAAAACAAGTTAGTGGTTGGATCCTTCCACTCACAAGTCATCATTTTGAATTGGAATATATACCAACTGCAATACCAATAGACACCTGACCCATGGGTGGGTATCGGATCCACTCAATTCACTCAAGGACCCCATAACTATGTAACGTGTGTGGTCCTTTCCAAAGGAGGAGTGGCACCGCTGGGCAAACCGCAATTTTTTTCTTATATGGTTGCATGATGTTAAGTCCAACAATGTCCATGTAACGTGTTTTTAATCGTCTCAAAGTGTTGTTGTAATGGACATCAACCGAGCAGCCGTAGGGTACCCATGCTACTTCCACGGAGCATGCCTTTGGGGGGAAATGTACATTCTTTATCAAGAATCATCTGTAAAACACCTTGCATACCCAGTAGGAAGTACTGTTTTTTTGTCAATTCAGTTCCTTCATTGGTGTAATCATGCAACTGTTGATTTGGAAATCATATATGTCAATGGCATGCAAGTGGCATTGTTTCATGAATGAATAGCCTTAATCAAAGTATGAAACAACATCCAAAAAGAAAATTTCTTCTTTTTTCCACAATCATAATATTCTACCACATTGACTACATAGTTTGAGCAATTTTTGTGCTTTTTCTTACATTTAATAATTGTGCCTTACATTGTCAAGTTATAAGGCAATGCTAGGGCAGTTTGGGATAATGTGTGTGCTATCATGGTTCAGTGATGTGTGTAATGCTACTAGCGCCTCATGTGCATTTGTTATATACATTTACTACAAAGGCACATTATGTATCGTTCCCCTTTTGTGCAATTATGAAACTGATAACTTTACTACGAAGGCATAACATGGTGTGAAGTAAAATTTGGTTTTGTAATGGTGTACACGTGATGTTTTGTTTCATTGTTTTTGTTGTACAATCCACATACATCGGTGTCGTTCCAACAGTGAACGTGGAAACATGTCAAACAGTGACCAACACATTTCATGGCATGGTTCTATGACAAATGAACAATTGATCCTGTAAACAAAAACAAATCATGATTCCAAGGGCAAACTAGCCCCAACTCCTAGTTTACGATCCATTCTTAAATGTAAACCTGGCGATTACGTACACAGCAAATGACATCACATGTTATGCATGCGTGCCATCCAAAACACTCTTTTGCATCGTAAAACACCTCTTTGACCCTGCCACTTGTTGTCTGACCTCTCTCACACAATGAACCAATGTATGTGTCACATGAAACATGGAATCCAGTCTTTGCAAACTCTACTCGGCCCTTGGGCTCCATAGGAATTGTTATCTTGCGTAGACGTAGGCCAAAAATGATTCTCTCCGTTGCACCCCATTTAGGGGACTCTTACGTGCCATGATACATGATGTCTCCACCTACACAACAAGAAAACACAACAAAGGGCACATGTCCAATCACATGAACGAGATAGCATGGGGAAATAATACACATGAACATGCATAACACCTTGGTCAAAACGTCAACTGACACGTGGTGAACAAAAATGTGGCAACATGGTTGCACAAATCACACAACTTGACCATGTCTAACTGAGTTAAACTCGGACACCAAAGTCTGCATTCGGAAGATCCATCAATTGTCCCATCCCATGTCTCATGGCATACTTTCGCCTCCATGCTTCTTTCTCTACCTCATATCATGCACACGTCATTGCTTTGTCATATTTCTAGTCAGTGTCAGAAGTCTTAGTGCTTAAAATCCATTCACTTTTCTATCGGAGGCTACAATGAAACCTCAAACATTGTCCTCACCATTGTTCATGTCTCCCTTGGCATTCTTTTCATCCTTTCTAACCGATTGGTTGTTGTCACCGTCTTGGCCCAACCTACTATGTTTTGTGAGGTCTCTACTATCATCTCCTACTTTGTTTTCCTCATTAGTCCTTGTAGTCAGCAATGTAAATGCATATCCCAAAGCGACAGATATACCGGCAATCACAACTGGGCTTGCACTGGCAAGAAAGAATCTTGTTTCACAATGCCTCCATCCGCATTTGTGCTAGTAGTGCGACTGCCACGAGTGCTCGTGCCAGCAGTGCTTACACTAAATATTTTCAGTGCGCTTCTGCAAGGAGTGCTCGTTCTAGCACATCTTGGAACAAGCCCTAATTTTTTGGACCATCATGGTCCCCAAAAAAGGAGGCAGTTGTTGATTGGCCAATAAACATCAATGCTTAGGATGTCCAAGTTTTTTTTGGATTGTACGATTACTATTGTCGACTCGTAAATAACTAAGCCTTGATGTTAGCACCTCTCTCCAATCTCAGTCACAAAGCCACTTAGTGGAGTTGAGACGATAACGAACGAGAAGCATTTAACTCTTTAAGAAACGCTTTGACCTCTATGATAATCCTATGATTGGCAGATCCAACCATGGCCTACATTAAGGTCACTTACGCGTCCGACCAAGTAATCGGAGCCATTCTCCTACATGATAACAGTGGTAGAGATGAACCGGTCGCGTATGTCCCAAAAGAAATACAGAAAAGAGATTACCTATACAGTGCACGAAGAGGAGATCATTGTACTTGTGCATGCATTGAAAACATGGCGATGTTACTTGGGATGCCAGCTATGCATCATCCCCACCAAACATCATGCACTCAAGTACCTCAAGATCAGTGTTGCCACCAAGACCCCGAACATCGGTACATAAATGTGTAAATCGATGCATCGATGTATCATGCCTTTCTTACATTGATGTACACTGCCTATGAATAGGCAGAATCACAGCATCTGCTTGGCCAATTTGCAACAAAACTTATACTAATCACTTTTCACAGTTTTCTAACTACCATTCTTTCCCTTAGTCATGGAAGAACTTTCATCTCATCTAGTGACCTAGTGGAAAATTAGCCATAAGTACATCTGCTTAGGCGTAGCTATATCCATTTGCACCAAGTCTACATTTGAACATAGCACCGCATTCCTTGTCCATGATTGAGCTCGTCATGTTTCTAGTGCGAATTGCAGAAAACTTATGCCAGCATGGCAATGAAGCAAATGCAACGATGCAATTACCGATTGCAACATGGAAGATGTCATCATGCAATTTTCACATGCAAGTTTGAGCAGGTTCCCAAACAGCCCAGCCACTGGACAGCACATCATGCCATGCTCACCCATCATAAAAGGACCATCGTCATCATTTCTGACCAACAAAGAAGGAACATTGCATCCCATGATAAGTGGGATGCTCAACCTGTAAAACACAATATGAAATTCATGCCGTTCCCTTACGCTTCCTCTGCTTGCCCCCAATTGCGCTAGCACCACTTGCACCACGAGCACCGCCAGCACCACCTGCACCGCCACCAACTCCAGCACCACCAGCACCACCAGCAGCGCTAGCACCGCTAGTCATCACCTTCTTGCAGAGCCTCGTGTTTCTGGTGGCAGTTCCAGTAACAGTCCCAGACCCCTGGGCTGCTGTCACAGATGATCCTCCTGCTCCATTTGTATCCACAGCATCATATGCTTGCTCAGCAGCTACTGCATGAGCACGGGCTACAGTCCGAGCACTGCCGGTTACTGCTGTAGCAGCAGCCTGACTTGCTGCAGCCTGCACAAGCATAGCCTCCACTGCTTCGCGGCTACGGATTGGGCGTGCGTAGCTTGGGCTGTCTTCTGCTACTGTTCCTAGAGCCGAATCTTGGCTTCCAGCCTCCTCCTTGTTCCCATTGCCCTCTTCTTCCTCCTCATCCTCCTCCCCCTCCTCCTCATCTTCCTCCACTCCCATCCCTTCCTCACCCTCCTCTTCCTCCGGAATGTTGGTAAGCTCAGTTAGCTTGCATTCATCTTCACTGTCCAAGTCATCCTTGTCCTGCAGCCAGTTAAATTCTGTCGCCCTACGCTTGCTGCGGCGCTTGCAATGCTTGCACAGGCAGACATTGCAGCGTACCAGCAGTTCAAGCGTGTTCACACTCACCTGGTTGCGGTGTGTCGTATGGATGAGCTCGTGCGCACTGAAAGCACGCTCACACTCGGAAGAAGAGCATGGATGAGTCAACAGCCGCATGGCCAGCTTTCGCAACTCAAGAATGGCACCGAGGTACAACTCGTGCCACTCGTGAGCAGGCAGCAGACCAGTGCTCACCTTCAACATTGCTGCTTTGGCACGAGTGTTTGCCTTGGGAGTCTTCAATGGATCCACCTCCACATCGGTTTGACCGTTCTAGAAGGCACAGATACGGCTTTGGATGGCGTCATGGTCGGCCTCCGGGACAAGTGCATCCACGACGACCGACCAAGCAGTCACGGTCTCTGCATCCCCACTGAGATTGTTCCCGAAGTGCGAGGGGTGCAGACGACGGGCAGCGGTGTAAAGAGGGCATGCCATGTCAGACTTCCACCTAGCAAAGAGGCGGCCCATGGCAAACTGCACATGGGCGTGGCCGACACGTGCAGGCTTGTTGATGCATCTTGCTTCTGCGAGACCGCGTAGCTTCTCCATGGAATCAAGCAGTCCCTCATAGATTTCAGTAATGCCCTTCCTCGGGTGGTCTGCAATGCGGAGAACATGAACAAGAGGAGCAAGCAGGTCACGCATTTCCCTCAGCTGCACCCAAAACACCCGCCTGCGTACAAAGAACCACACCACCTGCTTGCGGGCCTGGAACCCTGCCTCACGATGCTCACCCATGCTCTTCCATTCACTGTTGTTCACCATCTTTCAGCAGGAATGGGCGCATGTCCAGCAAGCGATTAACGACGATGTGCACCGTTGCAAACCGTGTGTCACACTTGGGCAGCAACACTCGTCCGCCACTCTCCTGCTTCAGCCATGTCCGCGGCATGTCATTATGTGTATGAGGTGAGTGTATGAAACAACGCAGGTACAAGGGGATGTTAAAAAAGGAACTAGTGTAGTGTAGTGTTGAAACACGTACACTATTATATGTTCGGTGACTTCCACCACATCCAACCCCTCATCCACTTGCCTTGTACACTTGTGGGAGAGGGAGGGGGAACCGAGCAATGTCAACATACCAATGTTCCCAATCCCCCCTCCCCAAAGATAAAAAACTGTATGAGATAAGTGTATGAGATAGTGCATGTGGAGTGATGTGAGAAATAGACGATAGTGTAGTCATGTAAAACATTTTCCATAAAGCCGTGAGACATATACTAGTGTACGTTTTGCAACTTCCACCATATATACTCCCTTATACACTCTCCTTATACACTCAAGGAGAGGGGTGGAGGGAGTGGATCGAAGCTTGTCCGATCGAGTGTTTTCTACATGTGCAAAAGTGTCTCGTATGTGCATGAAAGTGTCCCCTGTATGCGCTAAAGAGTATGTATGAAAAGTATGGAGGGTCTGTCTAAAGATGTACTCAGACTAGGTATTGTAAGAAAGTCTTTGTAGCCTATAATGGTCTTAACAAATACAATATCTCATGGCCCTTGTAATCTTCTATGAAGCTACTTTTTCACACAAGTACCTATACACCCATGTTGTAGTGTTTAAAATGCCTATGATTAAGCATACCTTGACAAGGTAACGTCCACGGGAGTCGTCGGGCCCCAATATTCACAGCTTGACATTACCTCCATATGCGAATGCTCAAGAGCCTTGTAGGGTGAGCACACTCTTATGCGACTATTGGCACGATGACATTTACCACTGAGATGATGTGAGAGATCATGAAACTGATCGGTACGTCCACATGATCGACATATTACGTGAATCATCTCTAAGCATGCAACCATAAGCTTTACATGACTTTGACTACACCACAAATTATAGAGCAGACCCAACACCATCCCTTTTAATCGCCTCAAGAAGTGGTATGGTCATTTCCCAACACAAATTTTTATCAAAAACTTTGTCAATGTTGCTAAAGCCATTCTTGGCAAAGCTACTAGAACATTGGCCATGTTCGTAACCATGGTGTGAGCCAGCATGGCTCCTTGAAGCATAATCGTCAACTATGCCACAATGGCCTATCCTAAGGCAGCTACCCCTCTCCCTCTTCTTGTAGTTGCAATAACAAATGTGAGTACATAGGTGATGGCAACTTCCTCTATAGTAGCCAATGTTGGAGGTGCAACTACTGACACAACATCGAAAGCTACCTGTTCCATCCATAGCTCCATAACCACTGCCGCCCTCACTTGCTACGGAGTGGCCCACACTTAGATATACCATGTGACCACCGTTGTTCTCATGGCTTCTACGAGGCCAACACAATGTTGTTGGGTCTCTTCTTCCTGTTAATGGTTGTAATGGCGTGGATTTTTGTTCTATCTTCTTTAGCTATATCAATCGTGCTACCCTTCTTCACCCTCCTCTCATTTAGTTAGTGTTGTGAGTGCATGTGCGTGATGCCCTTTTGTTTCTTTCTTCCCTTACTTCATGTGCATTCTCACAGCTACACACACTTCACATTCTTCTCTACCACCCACACGGAATTTCATCATGCCTGCACCAAAGGACACCATCGATGCATTTGAGGTTGTTTGAGAAGAGGCTCAAGTTGCTCATTACTATGCTTAGAAGTTGCCATGAAGAAACATAAGTTGACACTATTGTGGTCGGCATTTTTGCAGAGCGTTTGCACTCTATTTCACGTATTATAGATGTCATACCTGTTGTAGATATCATTATTTCGTGGCTTCTTGAAACTATGGCTGATGGAATAAACCCTACTACAACCACATCTCTTGTGCATGTTCTAGTGATGTTCGCCTTTGTATTACTACCACAAGGCCCAAAGGACTTTGAGACCTCGCCACCTCACTCTTTACAAAGTTGCCTTTTACCTCCCAAGATACATGATTATGATCAAGGGCTAAAGGCGAGCTCCTTTCGGAGTATTACTCTCTCAATGACACCCGTGCATATACCCTCTTTTCTACTACACCGTTTAAAGTACATGCGTGGTGCTTGCCTCCATTCTTGCGGGCTCTATAGACCTCACCGATGAGATCGATGCATGTATTGTAGACTCTACAAGTCGCATACTAGTGGACCCTTTGGGTGCCCATGTCCTGGTATGGCATTGGAAGAAAAATACTAGGCGCTTTGGCTCGCAATTTGGCGAGATGCGTGTAATCCGGTGATGCTTATGGGGTATGCAAAAAAAAAAGGGGTATGCAACCTGTGCCTTCTGCACTTCTCGTGCCCTTTAAAACCCTAAAAAATTGCATTTTCCTCCAATAAGAGACTGCTGTAAACAAAAATTGAAGGAAGCATCAATTGATTGCTCCTAAAGAGATAGGCCCATCGGAAGCTGTCTGTTTCTCACAACCTACCTCTTTTCATACTTGAAATCTGCATGGATTGTACGGAAGGCTTGGTCGAGTTGAGAAATTGATCGTGCACCGCTGTCCTCTTTCCCAGTTAAGAAGCGCACAAACTTCGAATTTGTTGTTGCCAACACGGAATCCACGGCCGTGGCTGGATCGTTGTGGATGGATGGCGACATCGCGTCGCCCACTGACCACAATCCATCCATGACCCTTGTGCCGGAGGACGGATCATGCCCAGCCAACACTGACGTGTGCACGTCAGGTCGGATCAAGCCTGTTGCGAGATTGACCGACGAATTAAACGGCTCGTCGTCGCAAGCCTCCACAAATATAAAAGGTATTTGAATAAAACAGGTGTTTGCTAGTGATTCTCGTCATTTTCGTCTCCAAACGTCGTAGCGTCTGGTCGAATCATCGAATCAAACGAGTTTTCGAAAGATGAAAGGGAACCTATAACATTTGACCTCAATGATTGACTTTTTTCTATCCCGGCCAGCAATCCGAAGCTGACTCCTGCGTCTCCGCTGGCCGGCAAAGCTAATGATGAAGCACAGGCTGGGCAAAGCCACGAAAACCTGAACCCATCGCTTCAACGGAGAACCGCAGCGGACACCAGCCCATACTCCCCAGCAGCCGCAGAACATCTAGGTGCAAGACAGGAATGGTGCCGAACAAAGCTGTGATTGGTGGAATAAGCGGCTGGAGCCGCAGATGAGCAAAGGATTTCAAGGGCGTACTTGTCCGAAGCGATGACCTGACCAGTCGCCACGACAACGATGAGGACGATGAGGACAGGTGTAAATGGCGAGCGACTGTTCCGAAAATGATCATTGAAAACATGTGACCGCCAGCAAAAGCGCATGGCAAGCTCCGCTCGCACATCTCGTAAGCGCCAAACTCCGAACTGAATTGAGACCAACCTGGTACGCGGGGAAAACGGCGAGTTGTTTAAGGGCTGTGTGTATGGTTAAGCATAATAGTATTGTAGATGTTCGAGTCAGACTCATTCCTGCTGAACCCAACTAACTACGAAGAGAGGAATAGGACATGCGTTCGAACTGTCGTGAACGTGTGAAGTATAGTGCATCAATATATCATAAACAACCAGGGAATTTTTTCCTGAATAAATGAAGGCCAAAATTGCCTGGGCGAAAAGATAACGATTCAGTCGTTCAGGTTGGATTACTTCCATGACCACCGCTACCAAGGTTAAGCATCGAATAGGTTAGGATTCAGACAGGTCTAAAACTTTGTCATCTGCTTAGATCAAAACCTCCCATGAGGAAAGAGCAAAAACTAGGATTATATGGGCAGTTTATCAGGATTTCAAACATTATTCGCCATTATAAAACAAATGCACCTCTATCTTTGATTTTTGTGTAGTCAAACAGAGTGTAATTTGCAATACCTAAGCACATGTAAATCACTTCAAGGAAAAAAAAAGGCAGATAGAAGACAACCATCCGTTAAAGTATCAAAAAGTATGAGTGAAATAGGAAGGAGAGTGCATTGCATCATTTGACCATAGTACCACTCTAGTCCTAACGCGACCATTTATATACCAATTTTTCAAAACGCCTCAAGATTATACAATGCCAAGAGATAATGAGGGCATCTTTACCGGCATTGGAGTCAAGACCTAAAAGAGTTCTTGACCAAATAAAAGTAAATGTAACATTAATCCGTGGAAAAAACTGTTCATTGGAATATCCAAAGTCTTGAAAATCAATTAAGCGATCATTCATTGAAGATGAGGGACTTGCATTAATGTTTCAAATCACTTCAAAACCCTAGCAGAAATGACAACATTTACAACATTATGAAACATGTTTGGTCTTTATGGGTGTATGATGTCACCACTGATAAAATGATAAAATAATACTGGTTTGGGCTCTTTCGTCATACGAGATGTCTTGCCCTTATGCATTAAAAAAATTTGAACCTACCCGGTTCTTGGCCTAACGGAGACACAAACCCAGCTGGGGTGGTCAAGTTTTTGTGCCGAATTGAACGTCTAGATGAGTTGCTGTGGCACCTTGATGACCCAGGCCGTTAACGCTTGAGAATATATCAAAACATTTGTTCCCGTATAACTGGCCTCACTCGATTTGAAATAATGGTTACTTTTTGAAGTTGGGATCTTTTTTTTCTTATGTTATTGTTGGCAAAAATCTTCCGTGAACTTAATGTGAAGAAATGTGAGAAAGAATTGTTTTTCACATTTTCCAGGCCGCCAAAAATGTCGTCGTTCTGGCGGCCTACACCGTGAGGCCTTCACTTCAGTTCGGATTAAAACACGGATGAGATGGACCAGCAGATGAAACAAGTGGTCATCGCTGGCCGTCACATACTTTGGTAATAGATTTTTCGTACAGGAGCTTTGTAGACACACCCGTCCTCGATGTCGCCGAATGTTGTGGTGGGTGGTCAGGTCATCGCTTTGCAGAAGTTTGCCTTTTCACCACTTGTGGGAACCACCAGGTGTGCGCATGACAGCCACAGTCATTAGGCAGAGTTTTGTTCAATGTTCTCCATTTGTGGGTTGTGCTTTCGACCAGCTGTTAGTGAGGTTGCTATTGTGGTATTGATTGCACGTTCTGAAACTTGTCACTGTGGACAATGTATTCTTTCCGAGTCGCTCTCGGCGCTGATAGCGGCATTGAGAACAGAACGTTGTAGTGAGAGGAGAGGAAACCAATTGCCGCGGCGCATCTTCTTTCCGAGTCGCTCTCCGCCGCCCTCGCTTGCAGTAAGGTGAGAGTGAAAACGCGAAACGCCCGAAGCAATCCTATCTTCTCAATTTGAAGAGACATACTGCTCGGCCATCGACAGAAGCTTTGCGACAGTCGGGTGGCTAGTCGAGGTTGGCATTCCGCTCGCAAATCGCGTGTTGTGGCGCACACAATCAGACGCCCGCCCGCCGACAGTGGCGCTAAGGACGACGACGACTTCAAATTTGCCGTGAGCCATCCTCCCACCGGCCAGCCATGGCGGACGGACGCGGCCACTCGCGCGCGCTTCTGCTCGCCATCGTTTTCCTGGCATTGTCTCTATTAGCTGCTGCGCGCGTTCACGCGTTCCGCTCTCCATCCGCCTCCAAGTCATCCACAGCCAAGGCTTCCAGCACCAATTCTCTCTCCTTCACCGGTCTCTCCTGGTTGCTGGGAGGCCAGAAGCAGCTGCAGCAGCAGCAGCAGCAGCAGGAGCCGCAGCATGGGCAGGCAGGGGGCGGTGCCGCTTTTGCCGACGAAAGCGGCGCGAAGCGGAGCGCTGATATGTTGGAGGCGGTGGGCGCCATGGACGGTGCGCCACGGCGTGCCAGACCAAGCGCGAGAATCCTAGAAACCAGTGAGTGCGTTAGGGAGTTGGTCGGTGGCTTGGTGGTGCGGCCCGCACCACCCAGCCAACAGCCCGGGGGACGGCGCCCCCATAATGCGGGTGATAGCGCGAATGGGTGGGTGCGTGGGCGGGTGGTCGGGTGGGTGAGTGAGCGTGCGCACCGACTGTTGCGTGCTGGTCTAGTCTCGACAGTCTACTTCGTGAAGTGGAATGCGAAACGGCTGGCAAGCAAAACACCAAAGCATTCCACATCGCTTTCATGTGTCAGCATCAGTACTCTGGTTCCTCCAGTCGGTGCTTGTCATCTTGTCTCCTATGGAAGTATGAAAACGACACAGAGTTATGCTATCCACCCACACCTCCAATGAGCTAAGCCAGTCCCTTCCTCCCTCTCTCTCCCTCCCTCCCTCCATCCCTCCATCCCTCCC
>SZWC01005098.1:10949-20962 GCA_023375785.1 Penium margaritaceum | reverse complement strand
CGTGTGCGTGTGCGTGTGCGTGTGCGTGTGCGTGTGCGTGTGCGTGTGTGTGTGTGTGTGTGTGTGTGCGTGTGCATGTGCGTGTGTGTGAGTGTGTGTGCGTGTGTGTGCATGTGCGTGTGTGTGCGTGTGTGTGCATGTGCGTGCATGTGCGTGTGCATGTGCATGTGCTTGTGCATGTGCATGTGTATCTTTGCTCGCGCGTTGTGGCCATGCAGACTCATGTGTGGGCATGATGTGTCCGGGCAACCAGGTGTGCAACAGCACATCAGGACTGGCCGTCTGTGGCTGCCGCACCGGCCAGGTCCTCGTCAACGCCACCACCTGCATCTGTACGGTACTCACCAAACACAGACTGTGCATTCCCTCCTTGCTCTCTACACATCCCTCCTCACCTTTCTGCACACCTCTCCCTGTTCTTGCTTTCCGCTGCGGCTTTTGTAGAACTTACTGTCATTGCTCTTTGGCTGCACTCCCACAGGTTCCCACAGGTTCACTCTTGTTTTCAGGAGTGCTTCTTGATGGAATTCGCTGCTGCTGCTGCCGCTTCTTCTTCTTCTTCTCCTTCTTCTGCTACTGCTGCTGCTTCTGCTGCTGCTGCTGCCAACAGTTTTTCCCATCCTTCTTACTTCTTCAGCGCACGGTTTGCTGTTGCTGCTTTCCAAACAGTTCCTTTGCCTCAAAATCTCACTGCAACTGTGACTGTGTGCTCATGCGAACTGGCCATTGTGAGCAGACCCCGCATGCGATGGGATAGTGTGTCCTGCCAACTCCTCCTGCAACGTCAGCAAGGATGGATACCCCTTCTGCCAATGCAATGGTGGATACTCCATGGTTGGCGGCCAGGGCGGAACATGTGTGCTTGGTATGTGCATGGGAGATTGCACGTGTGTGTGTGTGTGTGTGTGTGTGTGTGTGTGTGTGTGTGTGTGTGTGTGTGTGTGTGTGTGTGTGTGTGTGTGTGTGTGTGTGTGTGTGTGTGTGTGTGTGTATGTGTGTGTGTGTGTGTGTGTGTATGTGTGTGTGTGTGTGTGTGTGTATGTGTGTGTGTGTGTGTGTGTGTATGTGTGTGTGTGTGTGTGTGTGTATGTGTGTGTGTGTGTGTGTGTGTATGTGTGTGTGTGTGTGTGTGTGTATGTGTGTGTGTGTGTGTGTGTGTATGTGTGTGTGTGTGTGTGTGTGTATGTGTGTGTGTGTGTGTGTGTGTATGTGTGTGTGTGTGTGTGTGTGTATGTGTGTGTGTGTGTGTGTGTGTATGTGTGTGTGTGTGTGTGTGTGTATGTGTGTGTGTGTGTGTGTGTGTATGTGTGTGTGTGTGTGTGTGTGTATGTGTGTGTGTGTGTGTGTGTGTATGTGTGTGTGTGTGTGTGTGTGTGCGTGCGTGTGTGCGTGCGTGCGAGCACACATATTCCGGTCTTGCCGCAGACACAATGTGGCTCTATTTGTGACATGCGTCCTGACGAACCAGCTCCTCCCAAGCAACAGCTGCAGCTTAACTTACGATCATGTTGTCGGAAGCAGGGCAATTCTTCCGCAATGCCTCTCAAACCCAATCCAGTTCTTCGCAAAACGTGTCACTCTTGCAGGTGCCTCTGCATCAGCCATGGCTACAAGTCTCGTCCTCTACAACGCAACAGGCTACACCAACAACCCGAGCACTCTGAAGCCGGCAGTCGTACGTGCGGCAGTGCAGGGGAGCTCGTGCACCAACATCCCCCCAGGGTTCAACGCCACACTCAACTCGTTCCGCGTGCTGTGGAATGTGCCTGAGCCCATCGTGCCCGGCAGCACGCGACAGGTGTGCGGCACTATCTACTTCTGGAACAACGTCAACTGCTACGGCAGTGCCACTGGCTGGTCCAACCCCGACAAGACCAGCGATGTCACCTCCAGCTTCAGGTTGGTTCCGTCCCTCCTCCCCACCATTCGTCTTCCTCCAGTGACCCCTTCCTCAAGCCCGCATACGTCCCTTGTGCCTGATCCCTTGTGGATCTCTGTTTGATCTAATCGCGTACAACTGGGCAATCCTGTGGCTGTTTACCTGTTTGTGGTTGGCCTTGCATGTCACATGGTGACAACGGCAAACGTTCTCATCCTGCCCTACTTGCACGGAATGTGTGCACATCATGCACGCATGCGATGATGAAGATGTGATCCCACATGCACTCACGTGCCATGTCATACCGTGAGACTCAATCCAGCATCGTTGTGTTGCACGTGGCTTCTATGTGCTCCGCCTGGCAGCCCTGCGTCAGCGAATGCCATGATTGCCAAGTCCATCAACTGCAGGCCCTGAGCGCTGTCCCTCCAAATCTCTCCGCATGTGAACCGCGGTTGAACCCATCAGAGGGTGCGGCACGAAGCTGTGTGGCACCATGTGTCAGTCCCTGACAACATTCTATCGATGAATAGGAACTCTGCAGGAGGGAGTGGCATCTCCCAGGTGGCAACCTAACACTCTCCCCTTCCTCAGGGCTACTATTCTGTATTGTGCTTGTCTGTATCATGCATGGAAATAAATGTAAGCGACCATGTTGCAAGTGCCCACTCGAATTCCAAGATGGGCAAAGCCGGCCCAACATGCTCAACGACTCAGAACCACCTCTATGCTCACAAGATGCATACACGCACAAAAACATTCACCGTAGAAAGGAAAGAAAAACCCTTGGCTCTTGGGATGTTAAAATTTGACATCACATCTTCTCTCCTCACATGCTCATTGCAGCTGTTCCTATCTAGTGCCCTCTAATTGGAAGATGGTCCCTTGGGGTCAAGTGGAGAGTCGAGTAGATGGTCCCTTACGTCCCATACTGTGAGCTGTCAGCAATGGGGCTCGAGTGGGGATCAGACATGCAGCAGATGGTCCCTTACGTCCCATACTGTGAGCTGTCAGCAATGGGGCTCGAGTGGGGATCAGACATGCAGCAACGGAATGACTCTTCTTGAAAAGAAGGCACATCGAGGAAGTTTCTGAAAGACAGCTTCCTAGCACTGCTGTTGCTGGCGTGGCAGTACAAGCCGGCCAGCTAACTCACTAGCACACACAGGTGGAGGTGAGAACAGCAAGGGGTTGGCTATAGATGTTGAATTATGCAGAGAGAGATGACAACTGAGGCCTGAGCAGCCTAAAAAGTGTCATGGACCTAGTGGATGCACACACATGCAGCGCACAAGGCCACTATTCTCTAGCAGGACAAACCAGTGGTGAAAACACAGTTTTCAGACATGTCAGACGGACGAGCCGTTTGAGCCAGAATGGCCGCATCGATGAGATGTACGGCCTGATAAGGCACGCCTATGTGCTGTCCCACAGCACGAATCTGCAAAACACGAACATCTTCTGGGCGCCTGTCGCCGCCGGCCGGCGTTCGTCTGGCACCGTTGCCAGTCTCAGGGGTCTGCACGTGAATGGACATGAGCCGAGGGGTCACCGTAAGCCGTGTATGACACTCACAACAACACTCCCCCATGACCGGAGGGCAAAACACGTCCATGCACATGCAGACACTAATGCTGTATGGACCAGGAGACGCACAACCGTTGCAGGCAGCAAGCACAGGACACAAAGGGTGGCATATGAGGAATCAACCTGCAACAGGGATAGGACAGAGTCCCACGGAGCGAGTGGCCGCATGAAACTTCGAACGACCCAAAGCCTTGGTCAGAAAATCAACACACTGCCTGTCAGTGCCCACGTGGATGACTCGGATCTCACTACAATCAACCAGATCACGCACAAAGTGGTGCTCGATATTGATGTGCTTTGTGCGTGCATGGAACACACCCGAGTTCTTAGCGATGACCTCCGCGCTCATGTTGTCACACTGGAGGACCATGGGGGGAATGGATTGACGTAGTTCATGCGACAGACGGACAAGCCAGACACACTTTGCTGCACCGGCGCCTAGAGCAACATACTCTGCCTCAGCAGTGCTGCGTGCGATGCAGCCCTGCTTCCCACTTCGCCAGGACACTGCAGTGCCTCCAATGAGAAAGATGTAGCCGGTGCCGCTCTAGCCATTTGGACTCCACGCCCAATCACTGTCTATGTACCCATTGATCACAACAGACACCACCTAGTGAAAGCACAGAAGCGTGCGGTGGACAGGATGTAGCGCACACACACCAGACTGTGGCCTCCAGTATTCGCTGGCATGGAGCCTGCGAGAACTGAGCAAGCAGGTTGACAGTGAAGGCAATGTCGGGCTGTGTCGTGGTGGCCAAGTACATGAGCGAGCCGATGACTCGCAGGTATAGGGTCACATCGACCGGCTCCCCCATGTCAGCTGGGTCATCCACCTTCAGGGCGGCCTGCCCCTCAAGAGTCATGGGCGTGGAGGCTGTGCGGATGGCAGCGAGGAGGTCGGCAAAGCGCTCCCCCACAGTCTCTACATAGCGTTCCTGATGGACACGGAGTGTGTGGCAAACACGGTCGCGCACGATCTCTCTCCTAAGAAAGAAAGAGGACTCACCAAGATCTTTCATCTTGTAGGCGGAAGAAAGAACGGCCTTGGCAGTGTTTACTGCTCCCACGTCGGGTGAGGCGATCAGAAGATTGTCCACGTAGACGAGGATGGCAGCGAGCGGTGCTGGGGACTGTGAGAGGAACAGGGATGGGTCAGCATCACTCTGAACGTACCCAGCGCATCTCAGCGTGCTAGTGATCTCTTGATTCCAGTAGCGAGGTGACTGTTTGAGGCCGTACAAGGCCTTCCGCAGCCGGTACACGCCACCGGTGCCATCATCAAAGCCGGGTAGATGAACCATGTAGATCTCCTCCTCAAGGTCCCCGTTCAGGAACACGTTGTTAACATCCATCTGATGGAGTTCCCAGTCGTGTTGTGCCACCTTGCTCAGCAGCGTGAGTGTGGTCGTCATCCGCCCAACAGGGGCAAAGGTCTCGGTGTAGTCCACGCCTGGGACCTGAGAGAAGCCCTTTGTTGTCAGACGCATCTTGTAGCGCTCCATAGTGCCGTCTTGCTTGAGCTTCTTACGTAGAACCCACTTAGCCTTGATGACCTTGCGGTTCTTTGGCAAGTCTACCAGCTGAAAAACGCTGTGCTCTCAGATGGCATCGAGTTCAGCCTGGCAGGCAGTGCGCCACTGCTCAGCGTCGGGGGCTGACAAGGCCTGAAGTAGACTGGTGGGATTGGGAGACAACACAGGTACACTGCGTGTAGCCAGGGCATATGCCTCAGAGGGAGGATCGACCGTCACCATGGTCTCAGCGGCGTCGCGAGTAAGACCGTGCTCATGCACAAGTAGTGCCATACCAATGGCACAGCCAGGGTGAACCTCAGCGAGGCCACAAGCACTCAGGCCGAGGGCCTTCGTGCCTGGGTCACCGCTCAAAACGCTGTGCGTGAGGCGAGGGCGCAGTCGTCCACCGGGTGCCCATGTGTAGGGGTCCGACGGGGCAGGAGCAGAGGGTGCCGCTAACTCACATGCCGATGTGGACTGCAGGGCAGACGCACCACTCAAAGTTGGCGTGGCTTCAATAGCCAGGGACGGGCCCACGGCAGACGCAGGCACGTCCGCGATCGGAGGCAAGGACGGCTCAGAGCCAGGCACAGACACAGACGTAGGATCAGGCAGAGCTTAGACGCAAAAGCAAGTGTAGGATCAGGCAGAGCCTCAGACGCGGAGGCAGAGTCAGACGTAGACTCAGACACGGGCGAGAGCAGGGAGTCGGGGGCAGAGGAGCGAGCCGCAAATGAGGTGGGGCTGGGGGTGCCGGTGGGCATAGCCTCTGGGGACAACCCCTGGGGTGTCAGCGACGAAGTGACTGTACTGGCCGGGGGCACTGTACCGACCGTGACAAGAGCCTCCCCCACACTACGGGGTCTGGCACACCTAAGGGCATGAGCACCACACAGAGTGTGGATGCGAGCAAGGTCGTGGAAGGCGAGATGCTAAAAAAAGAGAGCGTCACGGGACTCCACTATGCGGCGTCACTCAGGGTCCCAGAACCGCCAGGCCTTCGATCGCGGGGCGACGTCGACGAAGGCGCAGATGCGGCCTCGCGGAGAGAGCTTGCTCCCTTGCTGCTCTAGTGTGAACTAGACGCAAGCAAGGGAGCCCCAGACACGGGCCAGGCGCAGATCCAAAAGATGCCCGTACCACAGCTCGTAGGACGTGCAATGACCTGGGAGGGGGTCGTGGGGAATGCGGTTCTAGACCCAGGTCATGTACGCCATGCCCTTTAAGGCAAAGGCCTCAGGCATGGCGCTGTTGGTGCGCATGGCACGGACTACATCCTCCATGGTGCGGTTCCAGCGCTCGGAGGCACCATTCTGCTGAGGGATGGCAGGAGCGGAGAGGTTGTGGAGGACACCAAGCTCGGTGAAGGAGCGGGCCATGTCACCGAGGTACTCGCCGCCGCAGTCCGAGTGAAAGGTCTGAAGGCGATGGGGAGACGGGCACTCGGCCATGACTAGCCAAATGCTGACTGCAATGGCGGCATCGCTCTTCTGACACAGACTGTAGACCCAGCGCATACGCGTGAAGTCATCAGTCAACGTCAGGATGTAGCGACCGCGGTCCTCTTGAAACTCGACAGGGAGGGGACCCATGAGGTTGGAGTGGACAAGCTCCAAGGGCTGACGAGCCCAGGAGACAGACACAGGATAGGTGGACCGGTGCACTTTGCCTTCAGCACAGGCCAGGCAGTCGTTCGTGGGCGGCGCCTTGAAGGACGCCGCGTCAAGACCGAGAGTAGGCTGAGTGCGGATCAGCCTATCGACAGCCCCCAAGTGCACATGACCGAGGCGTTGATGTAGAAGACGGTGGTGCTCGGGGGATAGAGCACCGACGACAAAAACACGAGCAGTGGGAGACGGAGGCGAGGGGGCACTTGCAGAAGACCCAGAGATGTGATACAGATCATGGACGACCGTCCCACTGAGGACGGTCTCCTCCGTGTCGCGCACAAAGATGCAGGCATCGGCATCTGTGTACGTGACACCCAGGCCCATCTTGGTGCAAGCATGGACAGAAAGCAAGCCGAGTTCCAGAGCAGGGACGAAGAGGATGTCGGAGATGTATACGGGACCAGCAGGCCCGGTGAACTGCACAACCCCAACACCCTCGACAGGGACGTCATGGCCAGCTACAGTGCGAACAGAGCGAACAGTGCTAACAGGATGCAAGACAACGAAGGCGTCATGTCGACACATCATGTGATGGGTGGCATCAGAGTCAACGACCCAGGTGGCGTCAGTGACACGCGTCCAAGGGGCAACGTGGCACTTGGCAACTGGACAAGGTGCGACAGCACGACGCTCGGCGGAGGACACGAAAAGGCGGCCAGCGGAGCGCACATGAGAAGCATGCAACCAAGACACATCATTAGGTCCATCACGCGCACACGGCTGGGCATGGGAATCACCACAGGCATCATCACGCAATGACACAGACAGGGCAATTTGTCAGGTGAGTTCAGTCGGGGTAGCGATGGTTGCCCTCGTAGTTGGAGTACACAAGCCGGTGGCCTGTCGTGCGGCCAGAGCCACTGCTATCACTGCCGCTGCTGTTGCCACCATAGTTGCTGCTGCTCCCGCTGCTGCTGCTACGGCTGACAATGCCGGTGCTGGTGTCGCTGCTGGTCCCGCCGCTGGAATCACCACTTGACAATTTGCAGCCCGTCTTTCCCTGAGCTGGAGCCGCTATTGTTGTAGACGACGGGGTGGAGGATGCGACTGTAACTGCAACTGAAGTAGTACTACGGTGAGCGTGGTTCGCGGCGTCCATGCCGGCGACCTCCAGGAAGTGGAGGCTGGCCCAACGCAGTAGGGTCCCGTCGCTCACCATGTCGCGAAGCAGGGTCTGGTCAAAGTTGTTGAAGACGCGCGCGTAGTCATGGTGGATGCTGTGGAGGATGATCTGGAGGGCGAAGTATTACGTAGGTGCATCGTCTCCCGACTCCTCGTACAGGTGGATCGCTCGGCACCAGTAGTTAGTAGCGGACTCCTGAGTAGTCTGGCAGAGGGAGTTGAAGTCGGCAAGGCGCTAGGACGTCAGTGCCAAGGTGGCGCCCTAAAAAAGAGTGACAACCAGTGCCCACGCCTCGTGAAGGTTAGCTCCCGAGCCGGTCAGCGGATCGCCAAGGAACCGACTGAAGTCTTTGGTGAAGTCTGGGGCGGCTTTCATCAGGCCAGACGTGGGGCGTACCGCCATCTGTGTCTGGGCGGGGTCACATGCCTGGTATGGGGTGAGGTAGCAGGCAAGGACTCCTTCGCTCATGGCCCACATGCAAAAGCGCGACCCCCAAGACTTGAAGTCATTCCCAGTCCGGAAGACGGGCGGGTCCGACTCAAACCACTTAGGTGGCTTGATCGTCGGCAGAGCGACGGCTGAAGCCACCGCGGGACCGGGCATAGAGGGGGCGACCCCCTTGCCCAACCAGGCCCGTAGAGCCAGCTCCTCAAAGCTTAGAGGGCGGCGAGATGAGCTCACGCCGGCGTCGGCACTGGAGCTTGTGCCCTGGAGGGCGACATTGGCCTCACGCGCTCTACGGCGCGCCTCCAGGCGGATGAGGCGTGCTCGCAGCAGCTTCTCCTCACCCTCCTTGCCATGGTCAGAGAGGGTCTCCACAACCTCATCTGCATTGCCGCCGAGAGCAAGGTGGTCCTCGCTCGGGTCTGTGGATGGGTGCTGTTGTTGCCGAGGTAGTAGGCCCCTGATGAGGTCCTGCAGCTCAGCGACCTGCTTTGTCAAAGTCATGCGGCTCTCCGCCTGCAGGTCAGCCAATGCGTGCACCTGACGCGCCAAGGTTGTCGGACTCGGTGGCCGTTGCTATTGTTGATGTTGCGGCTGCTGCTGCTGCCACTGCTGCTGCTGTTGCTGCTGCCGTTGTTGCGACTGCTACTGCGGTTGCTACTGTTGCTGCTGCCGCTGTGGCGACAATGGGAGCGACCGGCGTTGGCCACTGACGGAGCTGCCCTCGGCGGCTGCGTCGGTGGCAGTGCTGGCGGGGGTTTGTTTCAGCACGACGGCTGGTTGTCTGGAATGCCCGCTGTCTTCTATCGCGGAAACATCAACCGCGGAGTTGCCACCGCGGAATGTCACCGTGGAGTGGCTACCGTGGAGTCGCCGCGGAGATGTCACCGCGGGGCTGTCATCGTGGAGCTGTCACCGCAAATCCGTCACCGCACTTTTCATTGCGACGGAATTCCGCGGTTTTTGCCGCGGAACAGCAGCCGCGGTCGTGCAGACGCGGAACGTGGCGGGGTGCCACAATCTGCTGGGGCACCTCCGTTGGTGCGTTCTGCAACCACCGCGGAGCTCTCGCGTCTGGCGATCGCAGGACGGCCGCGGAACTGTCGCGGACTCACGGCCGCGGAGCACTGGGGGAACCACTGGCGGAACACCGGCGCGTTCCAGAGCCACCACGGAGCTTCCGCCGCGGAGTGCCGCGGATCCTCGGAAAGCCGTGGATCTGCCACGGCACCATCACCGTGGGGTCATCACTTCGGAACGACGCGAGTAACCGTGGCAGTGTCGTGGCCCTGTTGACGCGTTCCGATGCGGCCGCTGAGTTGTCGCGTCTGCTGTGGAGTTCGCGTCACTGCGGAGTTCCTGGAGTTTTCCGCGGATCGACTTCTGCTGACGTAGAACGGCTGCGGAGCTGTCGCGGACGTTTTAAGAAAACGGATGGAAATGTGGTGGGTCCTCCCAGGACCTCTCGCCGCGACAATGGGTGCTGCTACTGCTGCTGGTCACGGCAACGGCTGCAGTCACTTACTGATACCGCAGTTGCTGGGTCTCTGCTACGCAGCTGCGTGAGCATTGGCTCGCCGCTCTGATACCATGAAAGACAGCTTCCTAGCATTGCTGTTGCTGCCGTGGCAGTACAAGCCGGCCAGCTATCTCACTAGCACACACAGGTGGAGGTGAGAACAACAAGGGGTTGGCTAGGGACACAAACACAAGTGTCAGAAGCTGTAAATGCTCAATTATGCAGAGAGAGAGAGAGAGAGAGAGAGAGAGAGAGAGAGAGAGAGAGAGAGAGAGAG